>PVKE010012113.1:0-38936 GCA_004027555.1 Craseonycteris thonglongyai
TTTTTTTTTTTTTTTTTTTTTTTTTTTTTTTTTTTATCTTTTCACATTTATAGAGAGAAATTATCTTTTTGTCTTCAGTGCATAGTTATTTCTATTTTACTTTTTGACAGATAGAGAGAGAGACAGAGACAGAGACAGCTAGAGAACCGAACTGTGGGAACTCCCCAGTTCAGCACGTGGGTCCTGCCTGAGCCGGGATTCGATCCTCGGTCCTCATGGCCTCAAAGCGAGCGCTCAACCCGCTGAGCCGTCCCGGCTTTCCCCTGAAATTTCTTTTTGGAGGGAGATAATTGAAGTGAGTTCATTTTCAAGTAAATTTCTCGGTATGTTTCTTCATCCCTTTCACCTGTGTCTACCCAAAGCAATGATGTGTGAATTTGTTTCAGACCTTTTACAGAACAACACATCATTGTAGTCCTCAAAAGGTTTTACTTATTTGGCCTAAAAAGATTTTAAAAATGTAATATCTAAAATTTAACTTTGTAAATTTAACTTAATAGTTTCTAAGAAATTTAAATGAAGATGGTAGCTAATTAGTGTATTTATCTTCTATCCAACATGTTTAAAATACCATGTACCTGACCTTGGAGTACACAGTACTAGAGACTTAGTTCTTTGATGTCAACATGTTAATGTTTGCTCGAGTCTGAATGTCTGTGGCCTCTTAACATTCCTGTTGAACTCTTAGCCGCTGGAAGGCATGGGGTTAGTAAGCGGGAACGCTGGTGGCCCGGCTTCATGAGTAAACGAGTCGTCTTAGAACAGCAACCCCACAGAGCTCCCCAGGCCCTTTCAAGATGTGCAGATACAAGCTGGGGCCTCACCCAACCACGCTGGCACCCTGAGTTTGGCTGCCTCCAGGACTGTGAGAAATAAAATTCTGTGACTTATAAGCCCACCTGTCTGTGGTGTTTTGTTACAGCAGCACCAACAGTCTAAAACGATAATGGGGAGATCATTTCTACTTATAATGGGGTAAATTAAAACAATGATATTGACGTGTGACGGGAACACGTAGAAAAAGGTAATAAGGACCTGCTTGCGTAGGAGAATGGGTCTTCCAGAAGATGATGAGATTTTTAGCTAATCAAAAAAGAATGTTTTTCTGGGCAAATAATGAGCTATTAAAATCACAAAATCATCCCATGAACACCACTGAATACAAGAAGGTCAAGAAGGTCTGCAAAATGCCAATGGCTGTGCAAAAAAGACACAATTTTGAAGAGATTGTTGGAATGATTGGACAGCCACAAAATCAGACAGTTCATGTTCCCATTGACCTAGTGCTCTGCAATAGACCTCTACAAATCAGCATGGCTTAAACTAGAATTTATCGTTATTCCTCATGGCCCTGAGGTCGGTCTAGGAGCAGATGGGTCTTTATAACTTGGAATTCCTCATGGTTACAGACAATTAGTGACTGGAAGTGAAATCACTGGAAGGCTCCACTGGGCTGAATATCCAAGATGGCTCACTTACAGAGCTGGCAGCTGCTCTGGATACGATTTGGGAACTCGTGGTGCTGTACTTGGGGGCCTGCACGTGGTAGGCAGACAGAGGGAAACAAGCACACAGTGTCAAAGTCTTAAAGACACAGAGAAATCAGGCACCGGTTAATTTCTGTCGATCAAAGCAGAGAGTCCTCCCACAGTTACGGGAGGAGAAAGCAGGCCCACCTCTGGACGGGAGAAGTTTCAAAGAGTGTTCGGTCATCTTTAACACATCAGAGTTCTCCCTCTGGTCACATATTATTTATATTCTGGCCTCCTTCCCTTAAAAAGTACATTCACTCCATTCCAAGGCCTTTAAAGTTTCATCCCTACTCAGCATCAACTCAGAGGTCTGGATCTTGTCACCTAAGTTAGAGCCAGGAGTTATGATAATGCCTTGAGTATGATTCCTCTTGTTCTAAAAATGTGTGAACTAATTTGGTAAGTTGTTTGCTACACCCCTTCCCCCTGAAACACCCCTGCATAATGATAAAGCGTGAGACAAGATAAGCACAATAGACGTTCCTAATCAGAAAGAAGGACATTCTTAGACACATGGCAGTCACTGTTTCATAAAAACGCTGACATGCAGCCTGGAAGACGTTACCAGTTCCTTGATTAGGGCTGAGTCCTGCTGCCCGCGAGTATTTTCTCTGGCTCTCAGTTCTGTCCCGCGGGCCCTTGGTTGTGTCCTCTGATTTCTCCGTTTTGGCCCACGTTTGCAGGCACGTGGCCTTCTATGCTGCTGAGAACACAGGGCTGTAAGGTCTCTTCATTTCGTGCTATCACTGTCCTTTTGAGTTCAAGCTCTTGCTGCTTCTGATAGAATGCTCTTAAAAGTAGTACAGGTTTTCAATGAATATTACTAATCTCTCAATTACACAGACCCACCCGTCTTCTGAAAGAGACTGTCAGGTTTCCTGACGTACTGCCTTTAAGATTCTTAGAAGCAGCCTGTAGGGAAGATGTGCACGGTCATCCCTCTAGCTTCCGGCTCTCTGAAAACGTCTGTGTTACCCCACGGCCGATTGCCTTGAGGTCTTAACAAAGGGTTGTCCACACTGCGCTGGATTGGCTATTTATCCTAAAGCCGTTTCTTACTCTGAGGATCTTTGACCGGTAGAGAACATGAATGAGATACAGGTTGATTTTCCAATCCAGGAAGTCCCCGCTCCTTTCTATCTCCTGTACGTTATACTCAGCAGCTGAGCCGTGCCCACTTTAGTTCATAGCTGCCTCTCACATTTGCTTATAGGCATTTAAGAGAGACGGGTTGGCATCGTCTACTTCTGCTTTGCAATCTTCAGAGTTGGATGCTTAGGTTACAGAGGTATCCTTTCTGTATTCCATATCATTGCCAAATTTTCTGTCACACATTACAAGGATATCATTTTCTCTAACTACCAACTACAAATTCCCCTCTGTCCTCCCAGCCCTCACTAATAATCACATAGAAACCGTTCCAGATTTTTATTAAGAATCTCTTCTAGGCTCATCCAACTTTGCTTGCCATATGGTCCAAGTGATAGTTCCAGATTCCAAATTCCATTTTTTGTTGCACAACAAATTACCTCCAAAATTAGAGGCTTAAAGCAACAAGAAGTATATTTCATCTCCTGATTTTGTGAGGCAGAAATTCAAGCAGGGACCATCTGCCTGAACCTTCTGCTTCATACGGTAGTGACTGAGGCATGCGATAGCGTCCAGCTGGTGGGTGGGCTCGTCTGGGGGCATCGGCGCAGCTTTCCCCAGAGCTCTGATGCTTTGTAAAGATGTCAGGAGCGTAGATTCCACTGCAACTATTACCCATAGCAACGGCGCCTGGCCTTCAAGCACGGCTGTCAGGAGAGGAGGACCGCTTACGTGGTGGATAGAGACAGCTAGAGAAGAATGTTCAAGAGGCAGATATGGAAGCTGCCAGTCCATTAGGGTCTGAGCCTGGTCACTGGCATAGTGTCACCTCAACATTTCTCATCAATAAAAATAGTCACAAAGCCTATCTATATGAGAGGACATTTTTAAAGGAATTAGTATCCCTATTTAATCCATTATCGGCATATTTGGAAAATGATTTCATAGGAGTGTATAATGAGTAGGAAGTACACAGGACCGTGGATGGAAATTGGGATTACAGCAAACTTGAATGTCATGAAAGAGCTTGAACTTGAATCCTGAAACCAATGGGGAGATTTCACGTATCTTATTGCCAGAGTTATAAATGTTGATATAATTAAGAAATCTGATGGATGCTGGGATAGCCGAGTGGATTGAGTGCTCACCTTGCAGCCCCGGGGTCTGAGGATAGTATCCTGACCTTGGCCCATGCGGACCCATATGCTGAGCTGGGGTGCACCTGTAGTTCGGTTCTCACTGGGGTGAGCTTCCTAGGTGGGAGGCCCTCAGTTTTGCTTTTGCCCACAGCACGCCTCTCATGTGGGAGGCCCTAAGCTCACAGGGGGCATATCTCCCACGCAGAGGTCCCCAACCTGGGTCCTGCCCCGTGCCCACCTGTGGAACAAAACCATACTGGAAACTAATGTACAACTATGGAGACTGATTGGGCCCTCCCCCTTCTCTTTTCTCTCTCTCTCTCTCTCTCTCTCTCTCTCTCTCTCTCTCTCTCTCTCTCTCTCTCTCTCTCTCTCTGTCTCTCTCTGTAGAAAACAATTAAAAAATAAAAGAAATTTCATGGTGAAAGGAGAGACAAATGGGGGCAGAGTCTTGGTGGAGAGGTCAGTTGGAGTGAAGGCTGACAGGTGTTTGCTTTTTCTTGGTTTTTAATGGCAGGGCAGATTCACACAGGACTTTAGGCTTTAGGGCAGGAGCCTACGTGGGAGGAGGGGTTAGTAGGTAAGAGTAAGGGGATAACTGATGGGAGAAGGTCCTGGGAAGAAAGCAGAGGAAATGGCATCACTGGTACAAGGTGGCAGGATCAGTCCTGCCAAAAACTTAGCTTGCTCTTTTCCTGGACTCCAGAAGAAAATGGTAATTGTGGCTAAACTACTAAACAATTTAAACTGGAGCATCTTATGGGCTGAAAAATGTATCCATTTTCTAGCCCTGCGGTCCTGTGAATGTTACTTTATATGACAAAAAAGTATCCTTAATGCTGGTGGGGGAGGAGGGAGTGGACACCGGATATATGGTGATGGAAGGGGAGCTGATTCTGGGTGGTGGGCACATAGTGCAATGCATGGGTGATGTGATGTGGACTTGTACATCCAGAAACTATCTAATTGTTACCAACCAATGTCACCCCATGAAATTTAACAATAAAAAATAAATAAATAAATAAATAAATAAATAAATAAAAGTGTCCTGGCAGCTGTGATGTGATGAGGGATTTTGAGGTGACAAGACCGCTGTGGGTTCTACAGGTGAGCCCTGAATACACTGATGCGTATCCTTATAATCAAGAGGCAGAGACTTTACCCAGAGGGGCAGGCTGTGCAGACAGGCCAGGGAGACTGGAAGAGGGTGGCCTTGAAGACTGGAGCGATGAGGCCACAGGCCGAGGAGAGCCGAAGGCCACTGGAAGCCCCCATGGGCACCTCGGCCAAGCCAGCACACCTACATTTGGGGCCCTGCTCTCCAGACTGTAAGAGGATACATTTCTGGTGTTTCCAGACTCAACATTTATGGTAAATGTTACATCAGCCCAAGAAATGGACACAGAACTTGGGCTCTGCCTCTGGCCAAGTGCTGGTCTCAGATCCTGACTCTGCCATTTGTCACTTAGTGATTTCAGATGAATTAATTAACCCCTCTATGCCTTCGTTTTCTCAATTGTAAGATGGAAATGAAATATTAGCTATTTACTGTGTTAGTAGGAAGATAAAAAGTACAATGTATACTCAGATATAGCAGCAAGTACAGTGCAAACACATTATTAACAATAACTGAATGTGACTCACAGACGCAGACAACGAACCAGTGCCAGAAGGGAGGAGGTTAGGGGCTGGGTAAAAAAGGGAAGGAATTAAAAAGTACAGATTGGTCGTTGGAAAACTGTCATAGGGATGTAAAGTAAAGCATAGAGAATATAACCAGTAACACTGTAATACTGGTGGGTACTAAACTAATCAGGGAATCACTGAACAGATTATATGTCTATTTACTATATTGTACGCCTGTAACGATTACAAAATAATACTGAATGTCAACTGTTACTAAAAAAAAAAAATTAAAGAAATAGCTATGTGTCTGTGTGTGTAAGTATGAGTGTGAGTGTGTCTCTGTGAGTGTGTAAATGTGAGTGTGAATGTGTGTGAATGCGAGTGTGTGTCTGTGTGTGAATGTGTATGAATGCACGTGAATGTGAGTGACTGTGTGAGTGTGTGAATGTGTGTGTGGGGGAGTGTGAGTGTGGGTGGAAAAGGGCACAGGTAGCCTGGAGACAACATGCAGAATGTCATTGTTGATTATGGACTTTGGAGGCAAATCCTCTGTGTTCAATTTCTGGGATTGCTACTTTTTGGGTTTGTAACCTTGGAAAAGTAATTTAACTCCACTGTGCCTCAGTTTTATTCTTTAAAAAATGGTGAAAATTATAAATCTTATTCCATGGAATTGTTTTGTTGATAAAGCAATGATATAATTATAATCCATTTGTAAAGTGTCTGGAGCAGTGTAACACGTACACTGGCACTTTACTGCACCTTAAGGAAGATGTAAACGTTGCTTAATTTTTACAAAGAACCTCTTTCTCCCTTCCCGAATTTTTCATTTTAATTTGCATGATCCATCATCTATGTTAATTCTATTTGTTCTGGTTCACATAGCAGTTTATAGATGTAGCCCAAACCTCTGACTGTAAGGTGTCTTTCTATGAGCTGAGGAAGCAACTGGTAGAGCTAATGTGGAATACGAATTCATTATTTTCCCATTTCGTACACTGAAAAATGATCTTCATCAAAACTTACATTACCTTATGGCTTCTGTGAGCGGGGAAGGGAGAAACCTATGTGAGGGTTAGGTGTTTGTGGTTAATTCTTTTGAAACCTGTGGTATTAAACATAAAATTATTCTCATTGTTGAGGGTAATTGCTCTCATATCTCCAGTCAAACTGATTATAATGGAGTGATCAGGAAATCTCTAAATAGCATGTGGTTTTTCTTGTATTTTTCCCTTAAATATCGAACCCATAAGGATATTTCATTACAAATCAACAAATGGACACATTGTGCTAATTTTATCACAAGTGTTATCACATCATTGAAAATATGCATTGTACTTGATAGGTGTGTGTTTCTTCTTAATGAAAACAACGCAACCTCAGATGTTAAGAGAGGGCTATGAATTAGTACGAAGCACCCCGTCTGCAAGGTTTCCGCTGGCGGTGCTCCACGTCCCTGCTCCGGCCACCCACTCTTACTGTTGGGGAGCCCGGTGGCTCCAGGATGCTGGGGTGAACACAGGCGAGTGAGATGTGGGGGGCTGGTCTACCAAACAGGAAATGTAAACCTCTCATTGCAGGAAGAGGATAGAAAGGGGGTGCGGGGGGACGGTATTAAACCAGGGAGAAAGAAGAGTTAGATTTGAAATTCTGGTAGTGATATAAATATAAGTGAGTAAGATAAAGAGAACAAAATACCTCATCAAGACTTAGTCGTTATACACAGGACATCTCATTAACAAGGTGTCTGAGGGCAAGTCCCATCTTCTGGGCTCTGGAGCCTTTTGTACCCAGTGCCCGGCCGATGGATGAGGTGTGTGACAGAGAGCAGCCCAGTGCAGGCGGGCTGGGGGATGCAGAGGGACGCTCACACCACTGCCTTTGCAAACGACCTCATGAAAGGCAGGACTGAAAACAAAACTGGTGAGCTTCAGGGAGCTAATGAAGAGCCAGAAGTAGAAGGGCCAAATGGCCACGCCTTTCAGTTATACTGAAGACACACTTGTTAAGTAAATGTGACACTGCATAAAGCCAAGTAAGATTTAACGTTCGTTTGGAAGGGTAGCAAATCACACAGGCTTAATTCTCCACAAGGGAGGGGAAAATACTGCTCTCTGAAACAAGCAAAAGTTACACCAGAACGCATCCTCTTCTTTGGGTTGATCAAAAAAGCACAGAGGTGCTTGCTTCCAACACCCTGGTTTGCAAAATGCAAAACCTTAAAAGTGCTTTTAAAGGACAAGATTGTGGGAGCATGAAAATCACAGCCTCCGACTGGAAATGCAAATAAGTTTGGGTCACCAGCTTTGCCTGTCCTAATGCCCCACTGTACGACCAGTTGTGTTAATGTGTCGTCTTTTCCAAACAGAGCAAGGCCAACATAGACTATTTAGTAGTAGTAGTACTTGTATAGTCAGTACGCTGTCCTTTATTATGTTTCAGAATTCAGACAACCCAACTATAGTATTCCAAATCTGCTTTTCACTCTTGAACCAACCTTCAAAGTGTCCCATCCTTTTTCATTTAATGACCTGATTATTTGGGTTGAAGGATGGGTAGTTTCCTTTTAGTACTTTCTCCTTTTCTTCACACCTTCCTACTTCCCGCAACAGCCCCTGAGACACCACCATCTCTGAAGTTTCAAAGGTCCTGATCACAATTTTAAAACTACTCATTGTGACATTATGGCTCACACTCTACTAGTGTGATACTCCCTTACTTAGGTTATATACTACTTCAAGTTGAGATTGCATCTTAATTTTGGTATTCTCTTATTTTAACATAGTGAAGAATAATGTGTTACACATAATAAAGAGTTAACACTATTTAATAATTTTATGAATGTTTAAAATATTAAAATATATAATTTGTCATATTTCCCTTGTATTATAGAAACTTTGCTAATTAGAAACATGCGATGATACACAAAAGGGCAGAGTATAATTGAAAAAATCAATCATTTGCTCAAAATCTTTAATTTCTTTACATTGGTATGAATTTTACTGTCTGGAAATGCACCTTCTACAGATGTGACGATTTTCTAGAAATTTCTTTCTTCTAGATTACCAATAAAAATCTTAAGTAAAACCAGATCTAGTATCCAAGTATAAAAGAATCTGAAGCATATCGACCAATTTTTCCAGGCATAAGACGATACTTTTGTCTAAGATTGTTAGAACAAAAATTGGGGTCATAACCTGTGTACTGATTTCTTAATGTTGGGTTAGAGAAGTAGGGATCACCTTACACACGAGTGCATCCTTTGGATGGAAAGACAGTATGAAGCCAAATCCCTGTTATTTTTATTCTTTGTTTCATATATCGTAGATAATTTCCATCCCCCAAAAGATTTTTATACTCAGTTTCACAGTAACATGGTTATGTAACAGGTCTGTAAAATCCTTTAGGTACTGTCTTTATTTTTTTGTGAAAACCACTTCATAGAAATGTTGTCTTATAGTTGGTACTTTTCTTTGCGTGTTATGCAGCTAGCAGAAACAATTACAATTCTGTGTCATATTATTTTTGAAATAAAATATAGAGTTGAGTAACAAATAATTAAATAGATGTCTGAATAATATGCAGCACCACTTGTGGGGAAAACTGAGTCATGTTTTTTAAATGATTTTGGTGTGTAATATTTTATAGCAGTTAATGCCTAAAAAGAAAGGTTTTTTTTCATAATTTATTATTTTTGGAGTTAAATCTACCAGGATGAGTCTGAAGATTGATGGTTATATACTATTAGTATAGTTCGGAAAAAAAAAAAGGAGATAAAACCTAATTTTCAGTTCTTATAGAGCATAAGGTTAAACATTCAAATTTAGAAAGCATACATTTTTTATTTACATATTATATTGTCTATATCCTAGTGACTAAGTGTGAGCAGTTATCCCTTTGTTAAAAAAAATTTTGACTCTTTACTAGTTAAAAAACTGTTATATATATGATATATATATTTTTCCGATATTAGAGTGTTATTTTTTCTTCTTTTGTCATTGCACGGTTTCTATAACCACAGTTAATTTGTGTTTCTGTGTATGGTATATAAATTACGACTAGGTAATTTTTTGTGACCTCAAACATCCTACAGTAGACCTCTGATCCTCAATTTCTTCCTCTATAATATGTGACTAATGTTACCCACCCCGTTGTATCATTGTGAGGAATGAACAAATGAATACACGCAAAATCCTCAATATGATTCTTGGGACATAACCTTTTAACAAATATTCACTGCTTTTACATATTCTTATATGAACGATAGAAAAAGGTGTCTTCAAACATGTAAAGAGACATTCCAAACATCTGTCTATCCTGCTGAAGAGGAAAGATGGAAAGAGAAGTGCTGTCACGACCATTTAGTCACTGCAGGGTCCCCGGCCTAGCCCAGGGCCTGGCACAGACAACTCCTGAGTCGTTGAAGGGTTTAGAGAGCAAACTGGTCAGAGGACGAGAAGAGCGCATGGTTAATAAGGAGCTGCCCCTTACTTGCTGGGACTCCACAGCTATTATTATATGCTATTTCACATGTAACTGGTATTATATTCAATTAAATTAAGTTAAATGAGGGGTTAGTAATTTAAGAGTATTTTTCCATGCTTTGATTTAGTCTTGTTCAGACTGTAAACAAGCAAAAATGAAAGTAACCGCATTTCAATGCAACTTTTTCTAATGCACTTTGATGACCAACTAGAAAACATTTAAAAAGTTACTTACATTCAACGAATAGTTCATATTTTTGGTAAATATATTATCATAAAATGTATATGACACAAGAATAACTGTTATGTCATTTATTCCAAATAGCATTATGATGTATAAAGAATAAAAATTTTAATATGTTTATGTTTAAGGCTTCATATTCATTTTCATTCCCCACATTTAAAATATTTCCCTTAGGCTTACTGTATTCCCAGTATCTAACTTTCATATATGATTACAAACTAATATCAAGCTTTTTTATGGGCACAGAGATATTGTTTATCTTATGTTTACCAAATGTATCGTTCATTTACCATTTTTATTAATTAATCTCTCAACATTTGTTCTTTTTGTTGACATTAGAAATACAGTGTCAAACAAATACTGTCTTTTTAAAAAGCAATCCTTTATATTATTATGCTTTCAAAAGTAATACATGTCTCATAAGCAAAATATTTACATATAGCGTATATAACCAAGAACTTGTTTTTTCAGTATCATCCACATTATAGAAGCCTTTTATACAACATGACACAGTAAATGTATGTTTGCAAAGTGAAGATCTGCCAAATATTTATGTCCCGTTACAGGGTTATCTGATTGTGTAATGGAAAAACCCTGTCACTGCACATAACACCAGGACTAGTTTCAAGTTGCTGTGAGAACCCAACTTCTGAGTGTCTTGATTTATGTAGGCTCAACACTGATAAACCTGTTACATGTAGATTTACATGCATGTGATCTGTTAATGGCAGTCTGTGTGTGTGTGAATACATAGGTGTGTTCTCACATATACAAGAGACCCAAAATATACACATAGCCCTGCACAGCCATGGGAAATCCATGTGTGGACGATTGCCAGCAAGTGTGGAGAAGCTAGTCTTGTAAGAGTGATTGGATCCTAAGGCAGATATTAAAGCTAAAATAACACGAGTCAAAGAGAAGAACAGCCTCCTATACTGCTTTTACATATTGAATACATTAATTTCAGTAAGTTGGCAAAGAATGTATTCTTGCAATCAAATGTTGATCTACTAAATTTTTATTAGCTTCATTAAAATTTGGCTTCAATTAGGATCCTCTGAGGAAAACAGAGCCATAGCCCACCTCTCCCAAACTCAATTTTCTATCAAATATTTCAATATGTTCTGAAATTTAAACTAAAAACTCTATTTCATTGGTTGAATATGCCCTTGAATTAGAAACATCATTTGTGAATCAGAGCCACATGCTGCATTCTCCATCTACTCACCAGCTAAGTAGCAATAAAACATGACAAAATTATATTAAATCAATTTTTCCTTAGGCAAATTTGTTATCATTTAAGTTGCTGTTTCTGAGTGCCAATATGAACATAGCCTGGTAGGAAAAAGAATTATAGTAGTATTTAGAATTTTATTTTAAACGATTTGCTTATAGAACTGAAAAGCGAAATCTGTGCTGTTAATCTGAAAAAGTAATAACCTTAGGCTAATTTCTCAAGGAAATTAAATTTGAGTTAGAGTAAAGCAGGCTAAAGACCAGATTTTTCATAAAAGCTCTGTTTACACAGTTCTTTCAACAAACATTTCCTCAGGGTCTCCTGGTGGGTAAGCCAGCCGTGTGCAGTCAAATGCAGGAGCGCCCTGTGCTGCAGAGGTGAGGAAGGGAGAGACAGGTCTGAGAGGTGGAACGGGCAAAACACGTCACACACTTCAGGAAACCAAGGCCCTGTGATCTTAAAAGTCGCTAACGCCGTGGCTCTCCAGCTGTGCTGTCTCAGAGCCACCTGGGAGACCCACACAGGTGCCGAGGCCCTGGCCTCGTCCTGCTTGGCAGCCTGAGCCTCCGTGTGCTTCGTTAGGCCTCCAAGGGGTCTGGTTGCGCGGTGCTGGAGGACCAGTCATCCGAGTGACAGGGCCCGGTCAGGAACTGCAGTGGGAACACCAGCGTGAGCCCAAGGAGCCACCGGCCGGTGCAGCTGTCTGCGCTCTCAGACCTCTGATGTCCCTCCATGCGGAGCTCAGGGAATAGTCAGACAGAGAGGGAATAGTGTCCTGAAAAGGTAGTCCTGGCAAGTGGAGAGCGACGGGAATGACACCACGGCAAAGCTGTCCAAAGGTGGGTGTGCAGTGGCAGGACAGAGAGAGGAGGACAGTCCTAGATGACACGAGACGCTCCAGAGCCTCACCCCAAAGACTCACTGGAGAAAGAAGGCCTTTTCTCCCTTCCGCTGAAAACGAGAAGAATATGAGGGGAGGCAGCAAGTTTGAGAAGGGCGGGGCTGGGGCTGGAGGGTTGAGAATATTAAAGTACTTGTGTGAATGCTTCTTCATCTATAAAGGTAAAGGGAGCACGCGTATGTCAGTGCTTATGAGAGAGTAGACATTTTAAAGATGGTTGAATTTATAAGAAGTTGACTAGCGATAGAGCAAGAAGAATGAACACCGTTTCCACATTTGAAGGATCCCATTTATCGTGGTAGTGAGAACATTTCATTAGGCATTATAATCATGTCTAAAGTTTACTGAAATACAAGGTGCACTAAATGAATGTTAGTTTATTTCCTAGTTTTCAAGAGACTGCAATTTGGACTTCTCATCCTGATTGTATTTCTGCAGTCATCACCTGAGATTGTTCTTCAGATTATTAATTCTTATGGATATCAGATGCATACACTTCAGAAAATAAAAAATAAAAGGGATTATTGGTTAGATATTTTTACAGTATAATTAAACAGGCATGAATGAGATACTAGTTTAAGAATAAAAATATATTTCCTTTCCTTCTTTGAATCATACCCCTTTACAGCCTTTGATTATCAAGGCTGATCTAAGCATTTCATTTGCTCAGAAAAGTAGAGAAAGTTCTCATCTGGGGGAAAAAGGGAGTCGGTTATCAACTTGGAGTCCCCAAAACGACTTTCTGAAGTTCATAAAATGAAAATAGTTTCCAGGTTTCGTTGAGAAGGTAATGGTTTTTCAATATTACTTGTATTCTATTTAACATATCAAAAGCTGGGATAGAATTCTAGTATATGAGAGAGAGCTCAGGTTTTGATTTGAAGGAATATGAAAAGCTCAAACTTCCAGGCTAAGGGAGTTATGAGAAGGAAAATGGGACAGAAGATGAAAAGAGGGCAGAAAGGGGATGAGTACACGACCCACAGAATGGGATTCCTGCTCCCCGTCTGGAATCCTAGGGACAGTGGACAGGAGAGCTCAAAGCAGACTTTCCTGTCTGGGACTCTGGGAGGAGTTATCTTGCAGGATTCTCTGTTTATTAACTGGAATAGAAACATTTGAGTAAACGTAATGGTTGACATGGCTGAGCAGATGGACAGCATATGTTTACGTCCTAACCTCCCCCCATCTCTACACATACACACACGCTCTTGAGTGGCGTGGAAAAGTCAGAAGTCCACACGTGCCCCGGAGTAACGGCTGGCAGTTCTGGCTGGAGAGCTTACCAGTGAGGTCGAGCATCTGGAGGGACGTGATCCCACAACCAAGGTGCAGGCTGCCAGGCAGAAGCTGGGAGAATCCCTGAGCAACCCCGGGAGTAGGTTGTGGTCCCACTCAGAATCAAGATGGTGCCCAGTCTATAGGGGCAACCACTGAATTCTAACCAGCCTGAGTGTAGACGTAGACTCACTGAGTAAATATTTATTGGCTACCTACTAGATGGCACTTATTGTTCTAAAATTAGGGATACATCAGTTAACAAAATCATTTTTCCTCTAATCATGGAGCTTCCATTTTGATGGCAGAAAACAGATCATTTATATGTGTGCGTGTGTGTGTATGTAAAGTGGCACTAAATGTTTTGTGTGTATGTGATTAATTTTAAGAAAAGGCCTCTGCAATAATAGTCCATTTGAATGTAGACTTGGAGATGGTAAGAGAGCCACAAGAATGACTCGAGGAAAATTACTCCAAGGAGAGGAAAAAGCTAAGTGTTTTAAGAAAAGAAGCCCCTATCCTTCTGAGGAACAAGAGAGAAGCTAATGTGCCAAGAGATGAGAGAAGGGGGAAGAGAAAGAGAGTACGGTAGTAGGAAATGAAGTCTAAGCTATCGAGGGACCAGACAGTATAGGCCTCTGTAAGACTGTTTGGTTATACTGTGAATAAGGTGACAAATCACTATCGGATTTTGATCAGCACAGTGGTGTAGTTTGATACTTTAGAACAATCACTCCGGCTATTCTCTGAGAATAAACTGTGGTTTATAAGCAGACAAAGAGCGACTGGTCATGCTATGATCATAAAGACAGAGATGGTGGCTTGGATCACATGGGTAGGGAAAGAAGTGATGTGAGTCTTGATAATCAATTAAAATAGTAAATCCACTAGAATTTGTTCACAGATTGGATATGATCTGTGAGGAAAAAGACAGAAATCAATATAATTCCAAGGTTTTTGGCACAAGCAACTGGGGAAGATTGTTAAAAGGGACATAATTCTGACAGGGTATGTGTGGGGTAGGGAGGTAAGAGTCCCAGTGTATGTTGAATCTTTGCTATCAGCAACTACTATTCTTTGATGCCAGTAAGGACTAAAGCTAACAGGTGTATAAGAAATGTTTCCATATAGTTCAGAAGATCCAGATACACATTTTTCTCAAGCTTAAAGGGAACATTCACAATATAGACCACATTTAACTCTGAAAGACAAAGGCAAGAGATTTAGAAGATAAGCCACAGACTGGGACAAAATATTTGCAAATGACACATTTGATAAAGGACTCTTACCAAAATATACAAAGAACTTCTTCAATTCAACAATAAGAAAACAAGCAACCCAATTAAAAAATGTGCCAAATAATTACTTTAACAAGTATATTACCAAAGAATATATACAGATGATAAGTGAGCATATGAAGCGATGCTGAACATCAGATGGCATTAGAGAAATACAACTTACAACAGCCAAGTGCCCCATTAACATGGCAAATATCAGAAACAGTGATGGCACCAGATCCTGGCAAGGCTGTGGAGCAACATGAACTCTTATCCATTGCTGGTGGGAATGCAGAATAGTGCAGCCACTTCGGAAGACAACTTGGGGTTTTCTTAAAAAACTGAACATATTCTTACCACATGATCCAGAAATCACCCTCTGTGGTATTTACCCAAATGAATTAAAAACCTAGGTCTGCACAGAAATCTGCACATGAATGTTTAAAGTAGCTTTATTAATTATTTCCCAAAGCTGGAAGCAACAAAATGTCCCTCAGTAAGTGACTGGATGAATAAACTGGTCCATCCAGATAATAGAATATTATTTAGCACTAAAAAGAAATGAGCTATTAAGTCATGTAAACACATAAAGGAAACTTAAGAATCTATTACTAAGTGAAAGAAGACCATCCGAAATAGCCATCTACTGTAAGCTTCCGAGGACACGACATTCTGCAAAAGACCAAACCATGCAGACAATGACAAGATTTTCCAGGGTGGAGGTGGGACGGATGGACACACAGAGCAGAGAGGAATTTTAGGACTGTGAGAATACTCTGTATAAGGTTTTCAAGATGCATAGCTGTCATTATACAGGTGTCCAAACCCACAGAACATACAACACTGAGAGTGAACCCTAAGGTAAACAGTGGCCTTCACGTGGTTATGACGTCTGTGCAGGGTCATCCCTGGTAACAAACGTTATGTGCTGGTGAGTGCTGTTGATAATGGGGGAGGCTGTACATGGGTGGGGACAGGGGGCACATGAAACACCTCTGTACTTTCCTCTCAATTTTGTTGTCAACTTCAGCCTGCTTTAAAAAATGAAGTCCTTAAAAAATGCAAACTGCAAAAAGAAAAATAAATAATGACCTCAATAAAATAATTAGAATAAAGTAATTTTATTCGTGATTTTATAAAATAAATGTCTTTCTTTCTTTGGTCATTGAGAAAAAGACTTTCTAAAACCTGTTTGCAAATAGGAAAAATGCCAATAGTCTAAATTCCAAACTAATAGATGTCAGTAATTAATACAGGTTTATTTGCATCTGTAGTAACTTTGGCTTATTACCTATTAGTTAGTTTAAAACACTGACAATTATTTAATGTATAAAATCTAGGTTTTGTTTATGATATTTGGTTTATAATTTTGTTGTTCTGGGCCATGTTTGGGAAACGCAATGACAATAATTGCTACAGGTAAAGTGATGCTATGACTTATTGTAACAACTATGATTCTTCTGATGCTGACACAGGCACTGGTATTACACTCAGAAAACAGGCAACAATCAGGGTGTCATGCTAGCCACAGTATTGTCAACCTGGCTATAAGTATAACCAGACTGAACAGACTGCTACAGAAGATTTGTTTTGGGGGAAGCCGGGATGGCTCAGTGGGCTAAGCGCTCACTTTGCAGCACTGGGGACCGAGGATCGAATCCCGGCCCCGGCCCGTGCGGACCCATATGCTGAGCTGGGGAGTGCCCCCAGCTCAGTTCTCGCTCTCTCTCGATTTGTTTTGAATACAATAGGTATTTTGTATCAGATGTTATATTAATATAATGCAAATCTCATTCTGAAAAACCTATTATTGGAAGTTCTTTCCAAGAGAATTAATTGTTGTGAACACATGTATACAGTAAGAATTATATGTCCTCATAAAAAGGATGTTCTCGTCTCTAAAACCTAAAAGACATAATTCATTTTTGATGTAATTGTGGCTGTTGATTATTTATAATTTCTATGCTTAACTGATATGCATCTTTCAGTATTATCACTGACTTCCAAACAATGAACTTCTAGTTCTCAACCTCTAAAATTATATTTATATTAAGTAGAAATCTCTTTTTCTCCAAGAGACATCTCAAGGAGTTTCAGCCTCTTGCATACGTTGTGAACGGCAAGATGAAAACTCAATAGATGTGCTAGAACGTAGCTTTATCGGTATAACAGCAGTCGTGTTCCTGGCTTATTAGCAAAGTAAGGCTCTTACAGATGGAATACCATTTTAAATTGAGCCAGATTGGGAAAAATGAAATTTGGCTGATGATTGGGACTAGTGGAAGAAGAGGTTTTATTAGACCAGATGGTGACCAATAATAGCAATATTGTAGAAAAGAGTTAAATTAAATTGATATCTGATAATTAGCCTTAACTAAATGCTTCTGAAATTAGAAAAAAAATTTCCTAAACCATTTAGTTCTTTGATTTTACTCCTAGATTTTTTTCTTCAGTGTAAGTGGTACCAAGCCAACAAAGTTTCCTCAAAGTATGCAGTGGCCATGTGTCCTTATTCATTCATTGTTAAAATATATGAAAAATTTTCATTAAGCACATATTGCGTACCTGGTAATGACTGGGGGCAATGTTAACTCAAATATATTGTAGGAGATTAGGATCTTTGGTCACAAGGAGTATGAGGAGGCAAAGAATTCAGAACATTTACATAAAATAAGTCATCTATATGCATAAGTTATTTTTTTAAAGATTTATTTTAGTGATTTTGACAGAGAGACAGAGACAGAGAGAGACAGAGAGAAGGGGGAGGGCCCGGAGCAGTCTCCATAGATGCACATCATCAGTTCTCAACATGGCTTCATTCCACATAGGTGGGTGGGGGCTGCACAGGGCGGGAACTGGGCCCGGGTCCTCCCGCATGGGAGGCACACCCCCTCGAGCCAGTGACCAAACCGGCGGGGGGGGGGGGGGCAAGAACCAAACTGGGGACCTCCCTCCTAGGAAGCACACCCCAGTACAGCATATGGGTCCGCATGGGCTGGGGCTGGGATTCGATCCTCAGTCCCTGGTGCTTCAAAGTGAGCGCTTAACCCACTGAGCCATCCCAGCTTTTCCCATAAGTTATTTTTAACACATGACAAACCTATATCAAATGTGTATATAATATATTAATTTACCTAAGATATGCCTTAGTGTGCATCTAGTATGCAAAAGCACCTCCACAAGTCTAATTTGTTATTCAGTAAATTTTAAGTTTCTTGTTCTTTCCCTCTTCCCCCTTCTCCCTTCCCTTCCATTCTCTTCTTTCTTTCTCTCTCTCTCTGAACCAAAGATTTCTCAAAGTCAGTACCTCAGGAAACAAATAGCAAGACCATCGAGCCAGCCTTATCTGCATGACAGCTACAGGTCACAAGGGAAGAATGCTGATGGTAATGTCGGAATTGGGGGTCTAGTGATCTGACACCAGGAATAGGTGTTCAAACTAAGAGAAGAGCTGAGGACTGTCACCCTGGTCCTGGGAAGATCTACCTGGAGGTGAGGCAGGGCTGACGGAGATGCACTGCTCGCAGCGGCAGGCTCAGGAGTCGTAAGGGACATCCAGCAATGCTGCTCAGTGGTGCCACCCTCACAGAGGGCGCTGTGGGACAGAAGCACTGCGGAGGCCCACACAGGGATCGACACTCAGAGGCCAGGCCACCCACGCTTAGCTGGAAATCCAGGCTTAAACAGTAAATGTTGTCACTGGTCAAACCAACCTCAAGGGCATTAACTTCAGTCGTTAAGCAGAGCAATGATCTGTCAGGAGTGTCATGATAAAGATTTTGCCCAGATTTATAACAGAAAAATCAGGATTTTTGATAAAAATACAAGGTCAAGTAAATAATAAACTAACAGACAAGTAAATTATTTTCAAAATTCGAAATCCATAAATGAAAGGGACTATCAAGGCAACATTTAAATTTAAGCGAGGCAACTGTGCAATTACAAATAAAGTCCAAGATAAAGATAAGATGAAAATAAGTAAAATACCAAACCAAAGCATAATTTCCTTCATTAAAAGGTTTCACCCAATCATCAGAGAAAGGCTTATCACCCATTTGAAAAACAGGCAGAAGGAATTAACAGCTGTTCAGAAATGTCTATTTCAACTATTGACTCAAATGAGATAGAAGATTGGTTTCCAGCGAGACACACTGGGGGCCTCCACTGACCTGATTTCTAGTGACACTGGTGAAGCGCCGTTAAAAAACCCAGCCGTAGACTAAGCTCGTCCAAGTCGCGACCACAGGTCGCAGGCGGCCCAGGACGGCTTTGAATGGGGCCCAACACAAAACATTGAGGTTTGGTTTTTTTTAAGCTCATCAGCTATTGCTAGTGCTAGCTTATTTTATGTGTGGCCCAAGACCATTCTTCTAGTGTGGCCCAGGGAAGCCACAAGGGTGGACACCCCTGGTTTAAAGCCTGTGATAATGGTCCTAAAACCAAACAGCGAATAAAGAAAAAGCTATTCAAGAAAATCTATGAAAACTTATTAAGAAAGGTAAGAAGCGGGGCCATTTGGATGAAGACCGCTCTGCCTCCTCACTCCCAGCTCATCAAGGCAGACCCCTCCTCGGATGGCTGAGGCTAGAACACTGGGCTTCCGAGCCCCAGGCCCGGGGCGCCAGCACAGCTCCTCCCTCTCCAGCTGCCTGCTGCTGAGGAGACATACTGGGCAGGAGGTTGAGAAGCGTTAGCACCTTTTTTTTTGTCCAGATCCGGTGCCTTGAGAAACGTGGGGTCTCCCTGGATGGTACCCTGGCCCACCTCTCATTTATTTTCCCCAAGACCTGTCAGAGTGCCGCACACATAGCTGGTGCTCAATATGTGTTTAATAGAAAGGAAAGGGTTAGAAAAGAAGGGAAACATGGAGACATAAAGAGAAGAGGCATGCAGTGAACATTTGAGTAGCAATCAGAAACTTTATATGCCAAACGTCAACATCAGTAGGATATTATATATAAATGATGCTTGAATCCAATTTAAAATTTATTCTGAAAGAAAGGGCCAATTGGATGGTAAACTACAGTTTATTTTTTTCAACATTCTGACAGAATTGATGGTCTAGTGAGCCTTTAATACACCATTTTTTCAATAAAAGTGCTTCTTGGCTTTTCTTTTATTGTATATAATGTTGATTTACTGAGTTGAATTTTGCAGGTCTAAGTAGAAACCTTTCTGAACAGAAGTATTCCCGCTGGTATTTATATTCTCTTCTGGTAACAGGTGCTTTTATTTCATTATAAAAGAATAGTCTTTCTCTATAAATCAATATAGCACTTCTTTCTTTATTACAAGGTCAACTTCTGGTTTTCCTGCGTTATTTCGTATTATGCTCAGTATGGGTGCCAAACATATTTCTAGTACTGGTGGATCAGTTTACGGCATTTGTTGATTTTTTTTCCCTTAATGAGACAAGTACAGTGCATATTCTTTTTTAAAACTGACAGTAAAAGTAATTTCAAATGATTTATCAAAGGGCTCACATCTTTAACAAATTTTCAACTTTATCTGAGAGAACAAGATTCTTTTAATATGTAACTTCTGCATCTACTTAACTTACTACATATTTTTGTGAAACTAATTTGCCATCCTTATGGAAAATGAGAGACACATATATTGGGTATGACATAGCTAGTTAATTGCTCTGGAGACGGTCTAATCTAGATTAATTAAATCCTGCTTAACATGTTGCAGTAGTAACTGTGAAGTTCTTGAAAAACGCCCTTACTCTTCGAAACATTAGCACTGTGATCTTTAATCAGAAGAAATCTTAATACCAAGCGATGGAACTGGGAAATAAAATTTCCACCCTCATAAATTAGATAGTTATGCTCTTTCATTTCATGATAATGAAAATCTGAGATTTATTGATGGTAACATACTATATGCCTCTAGGCTTTGGAGGGCACAAAAATATTTCAGATAACTTATTACAAAGTCCTGTTTTAAGTTTTCATCTCTAACTAATATTTTGTTGGAAAAATTCAGTGGATAAAAGGGAGACTCTGTATTTGACAACACCAGGTTGCTGTAATATTTATAATGAAGCAAACTAGAGGTGTTTGCAATGCGACACATGCTGTCACCCTCTTTTCTCTCTGCCGCTGACCTAGAAAAAAATAATAGTGTTGCAGGGCACGTACGATAAGCTGACAAAGCTGCTGCTGAAAGGGAAGGAACCCTACTCAGCATGGGGGAGCTGCTTTATTCTCTGAAACATTTGCACGGGTAGAGCACAACCAGGCTTTTTAGGCAGTCCCCCTAAGAGCGTCTGTCACATATATGCAAGCAGCATACAAAGGTATTCATCATTGTCATAAGTCCTTGGACTTCATTTAGACTTTCTTCCATTTTGACTTCTTTTTCTTGCTCACTTACAATTCACTGTCACTATCAAATTCTCATACTCATTACTTTCCTTACTTTTCACTATCTCCAGTATCCACGTATGCTTTGCACTCAGGTGCAGCACTTCTGTTTCTAGGTGTGTAAACCTTAGTAAACTGTTCTGCATGTCTTTTCTCAGTCTTATTGGGCAGCTCGCTGAATGTGGCTTCACACAGAACTTGGGACAGTGGCAGAGTAAAAAAGGTTATCATTTTCCTCTTTGAGTTGTCGTGGTTTCAAGGGCGAGAGCTCCCTCACTACATCTAAGTGGTCTCGGCCTGAGCCTCAAAAAACAAAACTCAGTGCACGATTTGTGTGCCCACATCGAAGTGGCCACAGAACAGGAGCGGCCCGACGCCGACGTGACAGGCTGATGAAGGACGTGCGCACCGTTCTGCCGCGTGCATCAGCTTGTGTCTGATGACCCACAGTCTGCTGACAGCACCGAGTACATCAGTGGGTGACTAAAAGCCTATTTAAAAAAGATCACACAGATACATACCAGAGATTGAAGCAGGAACAACACAGTTGCCTGTCAGTGATTTAGAGCAATACAAGAGGGGTGTCGATCAGGTTGGCCTTGGAAATGCCTCAAAGGAAACCAAAGGTAAGACTTCATTTGTCTACCCTTTATCACTACCCATTAGAAAACAAATGCCTTCCTGATTATCAAATAGTAATGTTTCGTATATTTGTGCAGGAGGAATCAATGTTCTCCAGAGTTTAACTTAAACTACTTAGAGAAAGAAAACCAAAAGCTTTTCTTCTTTCCATTCAGAGTATTCATATGCATTAAATATCAGCAGATATAAATGTACAAAGAAAGAATGATGAGTCGTTTTCAAGCCCATGAGGTATGAGAAAGAATCTCCATTTGACCATTAACCCATATGTGGATCAGCACTTTCATTACCTGAGCCATTTCCTATCACTAAAATATACATTATTTAGACAAATTAAGTGAAAAACGTAGAGATGAAAAAGGAACTTACAAAGATTTTAGAGTTTATAAGCTCTTTTGAAAAACACTGCTGATCCATCTTAGACAAACTTCTCTGCATATAATATACACTAAAAAACCTCAATCTTTTTGCACAGGATACTTTTTTACTCACTGAGTAACTCCAAATTAGTTAATTAGATAAAGCTTAGCATGTAAGAAATTCACTCTCCAGAGAGATCACCCAACATTTTCCAGGGATAAAAAATCACTTTCATAATCGTTATATTCTGCCTTAGTAAGTTTTCAGATGCTTCTCTCTCTTTCTCCTTATTCTACTCTGTGTTTGTATCTGTCTCTGTCTGCCTCTGTGTTTCCGCTGGGTTCTCTTAATGTATAGTTACATACAAGGTCTGACAAGATCACGAACTCATCCTAGAAAACCTCATAGTTGACTATCACTACGGTCACATTCAAAGTCCTCCCCTTGGGAAGCTGTGCACCGAAGCCAGTGCTGAGTCCACTCTTCAGAGCAATTTTGTAACTTTTTCTGGAATGGCCATCAGAGCTGTTGATGGATTACCCTTGGTGTCCTGAATGCCATCAAAACGTAACTTCCTTTCAATATTTCCTTTATCTTCAGGTACAGAAAGAAGTGACTGGGAGCCAGATCAGGTGAGTAGGGAGGGTGTTCCAATACAGTTATTTGTTTACTGGCTAAAAACTACCTCACAGACAATGCTGTGTGACCTGGTGCATTGTCGTGATGCAAGAGCCATGAGTTGTTGGTAAAAAGGTCAGGTCATTTTCATCTAACTTTTTCATGCAGCCTTTTCAACACTTCTAAATAATCAACTTGGTTGACTGTCTAGTTGGTACAAATTCATAATGAACAATCCCTCTGATATCAAAAAAAGGTTAGCAATACCATTTTGAGTCTTGATTAGACTGATGGAACTTTTTGGTCATGGAGAATTGGCTGACTTCCGTTGTACACTTGGACACTTGGTTTCAGGGTCATATTGGTACACATGTGTTTCATCACCAGTGATAACTTGGCCCAAAACATCATCTTGCCTCTCCAAAAAGTCTTGGCAAACTTCGACTCTCCTTTGCTTTTGTTCATCAGTAGGCTCCTTTGGGACCATTTTTATACACACCTTTCTCATGCCAAGATTTTCTGTTAAGATTTTTCTGTTCCTCTATGGATATATACTTCGTCTGCTATACTTCTCACAGTCAGCTGATGATTTTGAAGCATAATTTGACAAATTTTGCAATGTTTTCATCAGTTCTACTCATTACTGGCCACCCTCATCTCTCCATCAGTAATGTTTTCTCTCCCCTCAGGAAACCATTTAATCCATTTGTACACTGTCATTTTCTTCATGCCATTCTCCTCATAAATTTGTACTAACACATCCCTGATTTCATTTTCACTTTTGCCAAGTTTAACAAGAAATTTAATGTTTGTTTGTTGCTCTAATTCAAACTCTGATATTCTCACAATGGCAAACAAAATCACAACAATAATCAATGCCACTCAGCAAGATACAGCCACACGTTGACATGAACACAGCTGTGAGACAGATATACCAAGAATATGAAACCTTACCAAGTTGTTTGTACAATGCTGCCAATATAAGCACAGGATGGTAAGTTTGCAAACTTAATTGTCAGAGCTCAAACCTTGTTTATTTTGAAATTGGAAATCTGAACACTATTAAATGTTTGATGACATTAAGGAATTATTGCTTTTATTTGTGATAATGGCATGGTGGTTACGTTTGCAAAAAGAGGTCATATCTTTTATAGATTATAAAATATATTTAAAGCTGCAAAAAATATAACTTCTGGGATTGGCTTCAAAATAACCCATGAAGGAAGAATTATGCGGGTAGACATGGAACAAGACTGGAAGTGAACTGATAATCATTAAAGCTGATTGATGGTTACATGAGAGATCACTGTATTATTCTATATATTTTTGTAAATGTATATGTTTTACATAATATTTTTAAAGTTTTACATACAGACATAAATATATATGATTATTTTAAAGTAGGTTATTGGCTAAATCTCTGATATAAAATCATACAAACACACATATAAATGTACATAAGGGGTTATATAAGAAAATTTTGGATTTGGGTTTCTAAAGAACTCATTCCTACCTCTAAAGAGTTCCAGCAACATTTAGAATTACTAAAATTAAAATGGTAGACTGGGGTGCTGAGTTAAATGCTGCAGAGTAGAAAATGTAAATTATATGAGTTCTCTATCTCTGACAAACAAAAGCGTAATGATGGAGGCAGATAAACAACTAAGCAAAAAACAATGGAAAATCATGACTCATTCTGTCTATTTGGATAAAGTATCAGACACCTGGAGAAAAAGTAGTCCAGGAGGACAGAAGTGTTGGTTACATTCATATTTGAAAACTTCCAAATAACACGTCAAAACTTTTTAAGTTAATCTACAGGGAAGTCATAAAGTTCTGTATAATAGCAAATTACCTTGAAAAGTAATGATAAAAGTTAAAATATTCTGTTAATTATGTGGGACATGAATCAGAAAGGGAAGGATTTAAAGACAGGAGGTTTGGCTAGACAGCTGTTCTGAATAAAATCAAAATAAGTTAATTCTACTCCATCAAAAATATTCATGCATGTTCATTGTTTAATTTATTAAAATTTTTTTATAGAATTGAAGTATAACAAAGTATGTACTTTTTTATTCTAGAAATATTCAAATTCAGTGTCATGAATTACCTTGAAAAAAGACCCTAACAAAAATTGCTAAATGGTCTTGTCAAATTTTATAGAACAAAAGAAAATCACCTTGATTGAAATGAACATAAGTGTACATAAACTTTAAAATAAAAAATAGTCTTATAGTGTTTGCCTATAGTATACGGCATTTGAGAGTAAACTGTAAAATTCATTTGATTGACTGTGCTTGTGGCTGGATGCAGATAGACGAGAGGAAGAAAAGGCAGCTATCAAATTGCAAATAGCTGCCAACTTTATGGCCGTGTCTAGCAAGGGGCTCTTTCCTAATCACCACCCCATTTTGACACGGAGTGTACAAATTACTCGCAATATTCAACTACTTCTGCCTTTCAGTTCAATATATATGAAAACATCGAAATGGAAACAAAGGCAGACTTTGAACTTTTGGCACTTCATGTGAACCTCCACTTTAAATATACACTTCTCAGCTGTTGCCTCTCACTTCAGTTTCAGAACAATATTTTTGACCTAACCCCTCTACCACAGTCTGTTATATGAAGCTAGTAAGTGTATTCCCCCCTGAGATTGTTGAAAATTGACTTAATTTGACAAAGAAATAATCTCTCTCTCTCTTTTGATTTTTGACCACGAGCCAATGTTAAACCTGAAAAACGATACTCTACCCTTATATCAGCAGACTTCCCAAAGCTAACTAACTGGGAAAGGCTTGCTCAGAAAACTACTTAGAGACACTCTAAGATTCCTTTATGCTACTTTTTGCTGTCTCATTAGGCAGGCACAGTAAATCCTGGTAGACAATAACAGGCAGCTATAATAATACACATGTCTATTTTTCAGCTCATAAAATTAAGAAAAAATATTAGTATAAGCTTCTACATTGCTTTTAATGCAGCAAAAGTTGAAGTTACAACTTTATGTAAAACTCACATCAGTCTGACATGTCACAGCACAGACTGAAATGCCGGTATTCGGCTATAACAATTTGCTCGCCTATAAAACAAAACAAAGGCAGGAATAACAGATATGTTTGGTGTCTGATTATTCTTTTCCTTTACTTTTATCTCTTACTGATAAGTTAATGGCAGGTGATTCTTTATTCTTAAATTAAAGCTGTAAGCAATAAATGCTTCAAAAATCTTCATTGTCATGAGTCTGCAGAGGCCTCTAGAAGATTTGTAAGTTAAAAAAACATCTCCATTCTGTGAAGGAAATAAACCTACTAGTTTTAGTCACTCTTTCTTCTTTTCAGATTCTAGCCTATGGGACCATATTTATCCAGTGTCAGAAAATAAATCTGAGTACAATAAATCTGAGTAACATTTCCAAATATTTAATTAAGGCATATTTGCTTTATACATTTAATATTTTTCTTTATTTCTCTTGGTAAAAAACATGTCAAATTTTTATTATTTACTGAAGATATTTCTCTCTTTTCTGGGAGGTATAATTGGGTATGAAAGGTAATGTCAGAGGAGAAAGAGGTTTTTCTGTTTATGTATTATGACATATGATTTAATTTCATTTAATTTCACTTACACATTTTACCTTTGATTAGTTTCAATAGATATTAAAAAGAATTGATATAAGGGGGACACATCCTAACAACCTCAAATCCTAATATAATGATTTCTGAATTTGTTTTTTTAATTGAATGCCACAAATCTTTAGAGGTAATGCACTAAACTTAATGGATTGTGAATGACTTATTTTATGAAATAGAATCAAATATAAAAAAAACCAAAGTACATCATGTTGAAAAAGTAAATAAGGTTTTGGGAAATTTTTATTTCAGTTTATGAATGTGTGTAATGGGTACAATGGGTTTCTTTCTTTAGGGCGTGCTCAAAATGTTTGGTGAAACCACTCTACTCATATGTGAAGCTTGGAGGCCCTTTAGTACCCTCAGGTCGCCCTCCGACCCTAGCCAGTCCCCTTTCAGTCCCCCAGAGAGACATAAAAGCCTCATATCTCAAATCCCTGCTTCTGATCATTTGGCAAAAATAAAGGGAACAGTTTCCTCCCAGGAGAGTAATAGGCCCACCAACCAAGCAGCCCAGGATAACTGTTGCAGGAACCTGTACTTGGATAAAGAAATCACAATAAATAACTTAAAGGCTTGGTTTGTTTCGTTATTTGAAACAACAGTTTCTACCAACTTTCCCTCAAAATACCTAAACATAAAATGAAAAATTCAAAAACAACATCAATATCAGAAATTGAGTCTGTTAAAGTCATGTAAGAATCTGGGAGAGTTCTCTACTAACTACAAAGTAGATTGAGTTAGACCGAAAAAAAGTGTCTTAGGTTTCAGGCTAAGGGAAGGTAGAAAATTTCTTTATAATTTGCCCGATTTTTCAAGGAGCTCAGTCTTAACCAAAAATTTTGGCATCCATTTTGATATATATATATATTTTTTTCAAGTGAGTCTGACTGTTTTAGAAAGGCAGAGTAATTAACTATATTAATGGCTACCTTTAATAAACAATTACTATGTATAGTGGCATGTGCTTTATATGAATTAGTATCATTTCCATTTTGTCCACGAGGAAACTTGGCATAAGTAACTGACCAAACTCACATTGCTATTAAGAAATGGAAGTAGAGACGCCGGGATAGCTCAACAGGATGAGTGCTTGTCTTGCAATTGCAAGGTCCAGGGATCGAATCCTGGCCCTGGCTCTGTGCAAGCACATGTACTGAACTGCGACACAACTGGTAACCACTGGAATGGCTATGAAGGTTCTCACCTCCCTTGTAGGAGGCCCCAGTTCAGTTCCTGCCCCACGTGGCCCCCACATCCACCTGTGTGGAATGAAACCGTGTCACAACTCATGATGTACAACCATGGAGACTGCTCTGGGCCCTCCCCCTTCTCTCCCTCTCTCTTTTTCTCACCTTCTCTCACACAATAAAATAAATATTAAAAAAAAAAGAAATGGAAGCAAAATACGACTCCTGCACTCTCACCCCCATTATACATCTCAAACCACTGCAGTATACTGACATTGAATATCATCTATTTTAGGACCAAAGCAAATTTTAGGAAAAGGTTTAATATTTTCAATGGACTTCAAGAACTTTCTAAAATATAATCCATTGATTAAAATCAGAAGAACAGAATTTTATATAAAATATCTTCAATAACTTAGCAATTATGAAATTACAGAAAGTTGCAAGAGGAGAATAGCTGAAAGAATAAGTCAATAGGATGATATTTAAAAAAATGAATAAGCAAAAGAGGCAACTCTAAAAATCTCAAACAGAAAATAAAATAAAAATATATACTGAAGGGTATAAAAACGAGAATAAATGATAAACCTAGAACACAGAACAGATGTCAACTAGAATAAACAATAAGATAGGATTTGAAGGATTTGGAAGAAAACGAAGGGAGAAACCTTATGTTCTCAATAAACAGAAAGTATGGAAACAAAAAAACTGGGAACAATAGAAAAGCTTTCTTTCTCTGACATAAAACAATGTATGAACAAAAAAGGTCTGCCACACTTCAAGGAAGGCTGAGACATAAAGACCCTTAACAAGACAAATGTTAGAAAAATATGTTTACTGACAAGGAATAGGAAAAATATTATTCAGGCATATAAACAGACAGATTTTTACTTCTAGGAACAAACTCGTATCATACTTAAACTGGACAACTTACATAACAGAGTGCAATATACCAGCGTCTAGATAATGTTGTGGGGAAAAAAATGTGTGAGGTGAAAATTTCATACCAAGCATTTTACATATGTGAGGGTAGTACACGTCTCCTTAGTTATGCAAAACTAAGAAAAATATCACACATATTTTTAAGAATTGCTTTAAAAATGTACTATTTTTCAAGAAGGATTAGAAGTTCTGGGCCATTGAAGATTTTATATTACCTCTTTAACCAGAAAAAATGTTAATATAAATTTTATCTATAAAAATTAAATATGAAATGACATCAAGTGGGCTAAAGGAACATTTTAGGGTGACTGATATGTTCTATATCATGATGGTGATGACAAATATAAAACTATATGCATTCACAAAATTATTCAACTTTAAATGTTAAATTTTTTAAATATTAATATATATTATATATTATAACTGATAATTTTTTTAAAAAGATTAGTTTTATTGTTTGAGAGCAGAGAAAGAGAGAAGGGGGAGGGCCCAGAGCAGTTTCCATAGTTGTATATCAATAATTGATTAAATTTTTAAGGGAAGAAAAAACCCTAAACACCAACAAATGTCATTCCTTGGGTTGTTCTTGCTAAAGTTGCAGGTGATGGGTACCTGGGAATTCATCATACAATTTTCTCTGTAAATTTTTTATATTAAGAAGTTAAAAATTATGTGTTGTTAAATACTAGACAAGAAAGTTACACAAATGCCTTCAAATATACGAAAGAACGGATCAAACCTAAACTGCGGGGGAGGGTGCTGGAGGGAAGTTTGATGTGCGGGACGAATTGGAGGGAACTAGGTGAGAAAGCATGCTGGGTTTGAGGATAAATTCTCTGGCATGGGAACAGCCGGACGGAGACTAGCATAACTGAGGGACAAAAATGCAGAGCAGGATGGCTACAGCTCTGGAAATAGATTTTGTTATAAAGTTCCAAATGCAACAGATTTGATCATTAAAACAGTCAAGGCATAATTGCAGTTGGCATTTCGTGATGCCAAGAGCAGAGCTGAAGCCAGTCTGAAGGGAACATGAAATCCATGCCTTTGGTCTTGTCACATTTACAGTGTATAACATAAAAACCTAAAATAAAATATGAGATAAATTCTCAGGCAATCAGAGGCTAATTCCAGAGTTGACAATATTCCAGGTCTAAATTACAAATCATTAATGCATGTAACTTGTACCTAGGTAACGCGTGAAGCTGAAGCTAATTTTTAAGGAAGATGATACGAATAGAATTCCTCAAATGGAACTGTGTTAGAGTGGAAACCGTTTCCCAACTTCCTCATGTGAGAGTTTTGATGGAAGTTCTTTTCAGGCCAATATCAAGCTATTAGCTAATATCCTAGGTTTAGGGAGAGAGGAGAGAGGAGAGACACCCACCCCTAACTCCACACTTCAAGCCTTTAAAACGATTTGCTCCGCACACTGAGGGGGGGTGGGGAACAAAAACAGACCTTTCGTAACTGGCTGTAGCCACATTTTCCACCAGGGAATCCGCAGGACAGAGAAGAGGGCTAAACCAGTTTCCCCGTGTTCCCCACATGGGACCGCTCCTGTTCCAAGGGCAGGCGGGGACTTTCAGGCCTTAGCTTCTCCCTAGTGGGTCAGACACTCGCGGTAACGATTAAATACTACACCCCTGTGTGTGTGTGTGTTGGGGGGGGGGTTTGTCTGTGTTTACCTCCTGTATTTCCAGTGCCTAAAAGAGCATCTGACACATATTAGGCACCAAGGAATGTTTGTTGAATGAGTGAATAAAATCCTTAAACTGAAATAATTATTGCATCTAACTGAACAGGAGGAAGAGACTTGAGCACCTGGGTTTTTCCTTTTCTTCTCGTTATACTGTCACCTTAAAATCTTCCATCCTCTGCTCACAGCATTTGCTCTTAATTTGAATTGCGATGGATGTGAATGGCTACTTAATAAGGTTTCATTTCAGTTATTTTATATGTTCTTGAGGAGAAGTGGCTCAAATCTCAACTTCCTATGAGCTGCTACAATGTACTCACCTGCTTGCTTCTATAATAGCGCATTCGGTATTTTCCTAAAAATGTATAAATGTATTTTCAAGTAACAGATTTTCATCTCATACATATCAGAGTACGTATTTATTTCAGTCTAGCAAAAGCAGTTTCTGGAATCATGTAGACTACCTAGTTAATACGTTCTGAAACGTAGAGAAATGATTGTTTCGTTTTCTTTCGGACAGTCACGTGTTTTAGTGTGGTTTTTGTGTGGCTGGACTGATAAAAAGTGTTGCAGGACAGCTTTGAGCACCGGGTAAGAACATCAGTGAGAGGAGAGTTGTATAAGATAGATACTTCGCAAATGAAAACGGACTGTGATTCAGGGAAATGTAGGCTTTGTAATTTTTTGGCATCAAGGGCTCATGTAATAACTTGTTATAAGCCGGATGTCCCAGCCAGCAGTCCTTACTCTATATCATGTTGCCTAAATCTTCAGGACTATGAAATCCTGAGGCTTTTTCCCTGTTGTTGAAGGAAGTGAGTGTGGGGTCTGGACATTGCCTCCTCTTCTGCGCGCCTCACCCGGCCTCCTTTTCCTCCCCTCCAGCCCTCAGGAGAGTTTTTCTTAACAGTACGTTTTCCTGCTTTGGGCCTCACTCCCCACACCACTGCCTTTCCCCCCAGTCGCATGGGGCATTCTGCAGAACTTCCACGAACTCTTAGTTTCTGTACAAGATAAAACACAGGAGATCTGGATAATAAACAAAGTCACTTCTGAGTGATCTTTTAATTCACTAATACTCATTTCACTTGATAAAAGCAACTCCCTGCCTTTGCTTCTGGAACAAGTCTTTCATCCTTTATCTCTGAATTCTCTAAGGCTAGATAAACTACATACTGTCTCAGGACATTTCATTTCCTTCCTTTAATTTCCTCATCCCTCGTTTCTTTAAATGTCTGACATTGGTCAGTACTCAAAAAAGAGTAGCAACAACATTGTAATTGTATGTCTACCCACAGAACATCTACATGACAAGATTTTCTGCTACCCCATTTCCCGTGAAAGGCCTCATATACGATCACCCCTCCGGGTCGTTGAGGCTGCAGCTGTCTGTGTGTGTGACCTACGCAAGGTTCTGGGTTTGGGGGCAGCCACTGGATCCCACCCCGTAGAGGTCATTCCATAAATCTAGTAATTCAAGTGTGTTGTTGTCATTGTTTTTTAAAACATGAAACACCACTTTCACTAAAGTAGAAACCTGGAAGCCCTAGGATTCATTAAAAAAATGTCCTATGTGACTGGGTAGTCTCTGCTCAAAACCCCAAAGTAAATTCAGGTGTAGCAGAAACACGTGAAGTAGAAACACCGCTCTCCAGTGCTAAAGAAGGAGTGACTGGCGTGTCGGTGAACACTGAACAGTGGCTGTCAGGGGAGGAAGAAGCCCCGATGTGTATGCTGTGTTGCCGTCTCTGGTGTAAATACTCCCACTACAGCCAATTTCGAGGTACCTGAAATAAAGGCATCACACAACTGTGTGCTGTTGGTTCTCAGGAGCGGGTCTGTGACATCTTCTGCGTCCTATTGTGAGATGAATGAAAGAATGCTTTGGAATCTGGCCTTAGATATAAGTTTGCAATCAATGTTTTAGAAAGCGTACATACCAAGCACCACATGTTTTCGCTACTAAAAGAAAAACAGTGGGTGCTCGAGGGTGAAACGTTTCAATCAAATACACAAAAACTTGAAAGGGACGTTGGATTGAGAAAAGCACTGTTTCTGGTACAGGTTTGAATTCAGTAAGCACTCCAAGCTGTCTGTAGTTTCTATAACTCAACTGAAGGTCTTTTCTGCCTCCTCGTCTTTTGCGGTGTTGCAAATGAACCTCAGTCAAGTCAGGATCAACGGTCTTTCTCCAGAGACGTAGAATATCAGGGAGGCTGACGACTAGTACGGCCTCCGTAGCGAGACGGTGTCACCAGTGCCACGTGTCCTCTTCAGAGTCTGCAGAGGCACCAGAGGACGTTCTGGACCTCAGTCCTCCACCCACGCTGCACCCATGTCCCCATTTCTACTTGTGTGACTTCTAGGCCTGCCCAGCTCTACCCACACGTTCGTTGGCCTTGTGGATTGGTTTCTGCACCATGTGGGGATGTGCTGTCAGTCACATAAGGTGACCTCAGTGATGATAGAGCCTCTAACCACCTCTCTCTAAACAGTTCAGCAGCCTCCACTCTCAGGGCCCCAGACCTACCCACGGGATGCAGCCAAGCACTCAGGTGCAGGGCCTCTCCCTCCTCGACACCCAGCTGATCCACAGAACCCAACTTTCTCTTCCAGGTACCACCCATCCTCTACCAACCGCAGCGTGGGGTGCCTGTCCTCTGTCCTGGGCTGGCCCTGCATTACTCTGCGATGCTTCTTTCAAATCTCCGTCCAGGTGCTGAGCACCCTGTCTACTCCTAAGGGCTTTATCCTTTGGACTCTACACTTGGGGTGACAGCCCTCTTTTTTCCTTGGTAGTGTCACTTTCCTCTTTAAATAAAAGACTGCTAAATAAATGGTCAAGCATTTAAATTTGCAAGAGGAGGGAGAGCAGGAAAAAGAAATATCAGAGGGGGTAAAAAAAAAAAGCAAAAACCTTTCTTAATATAACAGCAATATCATATCACACTGTGTTATTGCAGCAGTCATTCTTAAATTTTTACTAAAGGTTTCTGTTCTGAGTACAGAAGAGCTAGTGACCTACCCACAAAGAAGTTTTTTCTTCACTATTAGATTCCGAGAAACACTGAAATCATAAACAAAAACCAAAATGCGAAGGAACCCGAGGGAAGAAGGCTTAAATGACCGAGGAAATACACAGCAGTTTAGTGCCACAGCAGCTGGCAGCGTAATGGATTGAGCTAATATAAACTCTGGGCTTCAGTACAAACACCTAGAAAGTTTGTGCTTTTAATAAACACAAAATCTCAGAAGTCCCCAGAAGCCAAAGATGAAGAGGAAACTTAAAATTAGAGCAATAAACTTGCCATAAGCTTGCAGTATGCTCTGAAGCTGATACAACGGTGGCTACACGGGTATTGGAGCAGGGGATGGCACCTGAGGGCTGGGGTCTGACATGGTAATGCCCGTCTGGAAAGGAGACGTGGTCTCAGTGCAAGGAAGACAGCCAGGACTGAGCTCGCTGCACGAGACTGGGGCCTGCCACATTCCAGGAGAAATGCAAAAAGAAATGCGAATCAATTCCTGAGAGGAAAAAAATTACGTACACACACACACACACACACACACACACACACCTCTCTATAAGCATAACCTCTATATATGTATTATATGAGAACTGTCCAGAAAACATCCAGGCAGGTAACCATTCCTGTAGTATTGACAATGGCAAGGTTTTTTTTCCAGACAGCCCTGTGCACACATGCAATACATGCATATATGAATAAACATACATACATACATTTTTATATGTAATCGTCTCCTATGAATATTCTAAAACCCCAGTGCTACTGTGCTCCCTGTAATATGAAACGTGAACTAACGTGCATGCAGTGAAATCTCTAAGCTAAGGACTTGCAATGTAACTGTGAGACCGGTTAGAAAACAACATAGCATCCCTCTCAGGTATCACTTTTCTTCCCCTTGTCCCTCACGGTTTAAACTTCAGAGCATTGACTGCCCACTGACACACAGCTTTGTGTTTATTTATATCTTTTCCATGTCCTCCACTAACTGTTATGTCCTGAAAATCTGGGGTTTGTTTTATCCTCGCCTAGGAAAGAGGGTGTGTGTGGTCCATAGCAGACTGATCAGAGAGCTGCGGCAGCATTGGTGGTCACTGCTGCTGCGACACAGTCCACTAAAAGGGCAGAATGCTACATGGAACTACTACTCCCAACGTTGTAATAATAAAGAGATTTTAAATTAGATATTTAAGAGTCTCTTTTAAAAGAACCAATGATTAATTAATAACAGCTGATAAGAACAAAGTTCTAAACATTACATATACACACATGCACACGTTCATTTAAATTGAAAGCACTATATAACACGAATGTAAAAAAAGAAAAGAAAAGAAAAACTACATTCAACCTCTTTGAAGCCAGAGACGGGAAGAAATGGATGATGGATGTTACAAGGCATTTGCATATTAGGGGCTAAGGATGTTGGCTCTGGAATCATATTGCAGAGGTTCAATTGAACAAGTGTTTTCTTTAACACATTTTGACCCACGGTATTAGACACACAAACAGAGAGAGAGACAGAGACAGAGAGAGAAGGAAAAGAAGAAAGGAGATAGGCAATACAAAAATAATTTTAAAGAAAAGAATGAGTGAGTCTCAGCATCGAGGTGGCCAGTGGTTTTCAAACAGCAGAGAAGAGGATTCTATCAGCATGCTTTGTTCTCAGACTTTCTGGACTGTCCTGGTTTTAAATCGTCCTGTAGTTTCCAACGACACCTCCTGTGTGTTCTCTGTTATACTACGTGCAGAACATTCTCACAGCATGGAGTTCCTGCTGAGACGCTCCTTTATTTTAAAGGTGCTGTGAGCACGTGTGTGTGTGTGAGTCCACTGGGTTTCCAAATACAAGGAAACAGAAGAAGATTGAATGAGAGATCTCGTCTTGCTTTTCTTAAGTTTTAAACTATTATGTGCACAACACTGTATAATCTCGCAGCCATTTACTTTGGAAAAAGGCCATAAATAGATATTTTTACTGTGCATATATACCACATTACTTACTAGATTATTGGCTGATTTATCTAATAACATGATTGTGATTGTGCCTTTATCAAAATGGAGATGAAGGGTGTGTTTTGGGTCCACAACAGGAAACATATTTATCAAGTTCATTAATCCAACTGTTTTCTATGGTTAGTCTCAAGATAATCTATTTGATGAGGTATGTCATTTCATCTCCATGGATTTGAACTTGGAGAATGAAAAGATTTTCTGACCTATAACTATGGCACAAGATGCAAGATGCATATGAGGGCTTGATTGAAAGTATCCAGCCATGTAATATGAAAAATACAGGCATTTATGGCTAGAGTTTTTTCCAGACAGCCTTCGTAAACTGCATAAATCGTAAGTAGAATCAGTTTCCATCAAACGAAGTCTTTTAATGAGTGTCTGTTAATTAGAAAGGACTACGGGGGATGCAAGGATAGCTCAGCAATTTGAGCTCTTGCATCACAATCTCGAGGTCTGAGGTTCGATTCCTGGCCCTGGCCCATGCAAACCCCATATGCTGAACTGCGGCACAACTGGTAACAGCTGCAACGGCTCCGAGGAGAAGGTTCTCACCTCCTACGCGGGAGGCCCCAGTTCTGCTCCCACTCTGTGTGGCCCACATCCACCTGTGTACAATGAAACCATGGCACAACTAATGATGTACAACTATGGAGACTGCTCTGGGCACTCCCACCTTCTTTCTCTCTCTCTCTCTCTCTCTCTCTCTCTCTCTCTCTCTCTCTCTCTCTCTCTCTCTCTTGCCTTCTCTCAAACAATAAAATAAATCTTTAAAAAAAGAAAAAGAAAGGACCACAAATAATGTATATCAAGTGCAACACGAGTCTGCTTGGTACTCTTCCCTTGCCAAAATTGAGTATTAGACTTTGAAGAGAGAGGGATGTGGTAGTTTCTCAGACACAAAGAAAAATTTAAAGCTGTTACAAAATAATTACATTCATTTAATATTTAAAAGGAGTTGCCCTCTAATATTTAGAAAGGGTATTTTCTTCTTTTTGTTCTCTAAAATATAATACCTTAGTTAATTAGTATGAATACACACATTAAGCTAGTTTTCTGATGATTAAATTATGTAGAACAAAGGCTAAATAATTTGTTTCTCAGTGAGTCTTCCAAACAAAAGAGGTTTCTTTATAAAAGGTTGGAACTTGCTTTAGGACACTCATTCATTCATGCACTCGTTTAATGAGAGCTATCACACACAATGCAATCTGCCAGGCCCAGGGCTGGTAGTTAAGGATAGAATGATGGCCAGGAGAGGGTACCTAACTTTGAGAAGGTCACAATCTAGTGACAGGCAAACATGTCAGCTTTTTGTTCTGTGTTTTCATGTGGATGCATGAATACTTACTCAAATACGTAACTTTAACTTCTAACTATGAATCACAAGTGAGGATTACAATCATTAACATCAACATTTTGGAAGAGATTTCGCAAAGAAAAAAGTAAAGTAAATTCAGAACAAATTAGAATATTATCCAAAGTACACATGAAGAAAAAACATAGCTATAGAAATGTTTGATTAATGACAGCTATTTCTAAAATAAAACCTAAGTAACCCAAGGAATTGGAGGCAGAACACAAAGGAGTGAAGTAACTAAAGAGAATTTCTTAATTATTGATGCAAATACAACCCGAAATCATCCTTAGACCTCCTAGCTAGGAAACAAAAACTTGGACTATAGACTAGGCTGAAACTTCTGTAATTTTTCAGATGGAAAGAACACATAAGAGACCTGACCATTTCAGCCGTTCTTGAAGAAGGGCAGAGCTGGCTAAAGGACGATGTATGTGTGTCAGATTCTGAGTTTGGGCCACTAGATGGAAACACTTGAATCCAGTTGTACGCGACCTGCCGGGGCGGTGACAAAGGGGCCCCTTCCATTTCCTCAATGGATAAGAGTCCAGGCAGAGGTTTTCAAGGGGGAGTGGGAGGAGGTTGGCCTGCAACCTCACTGTGAGAGTCTCATGCTCCGTGGCTACTTGGCCACTGATGAATGCTGGCCTTCCACGGCGTGGGGCACTGATGCTGGTGTCGCCTCACCCACAGCTTCTCTCCAGCACACCTAGAGCTGAACCACAACCACCCAGCCCACAGGATGCCGCCTGTAGGAGGTGCCCCTTGCACACAACACCTTACAGATGCCCACGTCGCGCTGCCTGTGGGAAGTTGCTGCCCACACAGGCCTGGCAGCTGCTTCTGGGGAAGCCCAGCACTAAGCTTACACTGTCCCATGGCTGGAGCGCAGCCCTGCCGGCCCTCTCTCAAGAGGGAACAGGAAAATGTATCTCATTCTTTCATATTCCGAAAACACAACCGAGTTCTCCTCGCAGAGGGTAAAATGTGACAGACGTAATTAGTTAACCTAATGGTCCCCTCTCAGGCAACACAATTTCTTACAGTAAAAGCAGAAATGAGGCAACAGATTCTCAATACTGGGAGGGAAGTTGAAAGTTGTGTCATAACTTTTGAAAATAAACAGAACAGCAAACAAAAACAAGTGAATAGTCACAAAAACAAGCAGAAGAAATGATTTGGGAATGTTTTCTTTCAGATAAATATAATTATGAGATTCAGTTCCCTAGGACAGTTTTCTGGACAAAAGTTTTACAGAGATTGTAATTCTTCAGGGCACTTTTTTGGGGATTTGGTTTCAGTAGATTTCAGAATCAAAGTGTTGCTGTTCTTTTCCATGGCATATAATTGTATTAAGAATATATACATTGAAGGCTTCTGTGCTGCCTACTTCTCAACAGATTTAGAATTGTTACTCTTCATTTTAAAAGAAAAAATCTGTTGAGATGCGAAGAGATCACTCTCAAAAGACCAGATTATTCATTACTTTTGTCTCTAGAAAACTGTAAGGAATAATTCTGCAGACCATTTTGTTTTGTTCAATTGCAGAGTTTTGTTTTTCTGAACAGAAAAGTGTCAAGTTGAAAATGTTCTTTTTCTTTTCTTTATCGCTTTTAAAGAACCACTCAACCAAATCAAGTAACTAGAAAAATGGCACACTTTTTATGTGAAACAAAACTTCTTCACATACCCAGAAACAAATGCTAAATTCCATTCTAACTGGGCCAGATCAGTTTATGTGGAATGGATCACTATCAAAATGATCTCTGAGAGTACTAATAATTTGATTCTGTTTTAAAATTTGTAAGGTTGTTACCCTGTGTTCTGTTGCACAATAATAATAAAACAAAATCTGCCAAAAACATATGAAATGTTGGGGAAAATTGAAACATACAGGATATTTAATGGTATTAATGATAATAAATGATCATATAGATGTAGTAAGTATGGTTTGTATAAAGTATTCATATCTTTTAGAGATGCATGCTGAAGTAATTACTGATGAAAAAATATAAGGCCTGAGATCCGCTTGCAGTCTTGTGGCTTCTCTGGCCACAGTGGAAGAAGAACTGTCTTGGGCCTCACATAAAATATACTAACACTGGGGAAGCCGGGATGGCTCAGTGGGTTAAGAGCTCACTTTGCAGCCCCAGGGACCGAGGATTGAATCCCGGCCCCAGCCTGTGTGGACCCATATGCTGAACTGGGAGCTCCCCCAGTTCAGCTCTCACCGGGGTGAGACCCTGGCCCAGTTCCTGCCCTGTGCAGCCCCGCCCACCTGTGGA
>PVKE010012114.1:0-38929 GCA_004027555.1 Craseonycteris thonglongyai
AGCAAGAAAAGGAGGTATTTATATCTTCTGGAATCTAGATGAACAATGCTGCTTCAACCTTTACCAGTCAGGCCTCGTAAGAGATGCAGCTGCTAAGATGGAGAAGGCACGAAAGATCAGAGAGAGACAGGAGGATTCTTGGAATCAATGGCTAAAATCTAATTGGGTTACTTGAATTCTCCTTCTCTTAGGACCACTCCTGTTTATGTTTATCTTCCTTATTCTAAGTTTTGGTCTCTGCTTTCTATGACTCTTTACTAGCTTCCTGCAGGAACACTTTCAAACTTTCAACAATCAAAACCTGTGGGAAACGATGCTCCTCTGAACTCATTACCAACATCTCACCACCAGCCCTGGCCCTTACCCACAGCTTTTTGCCCCCCATGACCCCAAAATTGCCCCCAATAGAGCAGGAAGCAGCTACTGAAGAATGAATGATGCCCCATCTCCTATTATATAGTAACAAAAGGCTGGAATGTTAGGGCTGAAGGATGAGATGGTGGGAAGAGAAAAAAATTAACATGAGGACCGAGAAGCAGCCCCAGGTGCCTCCCCCAAGAAACTTTCTATTGCTAAAGTCTGTGGGACTTTGTGTCCTACCCTGAGGTGGTTGGCACTTGGCACCAGATTATCCATGAAACACATCCAACCTAGATGTTGGTACTTCCTGATACTCCTCCCCCATTCCCCTTTCTAGTTCTTCTGATACCTGTCTATACATATGCTCTCCCAACCCCCAGAAGCTGCTGACACCATTTTTGGAGTCAGCCTGGCTGTTTTTCAGCCATTTCTAATGGACTTGCTTGCTAAGCCAGAACTATTGGTGTCTTCTTCCTTTGGCCAACCTTACAACGATTATATCAAATCCACCCAGTTAATACTATCTTAATTCCTAATTATTTTCTCAGTTCTAGAACGAGGATGGGGACATCTTAAGAGGCCATTATTTAATCTACCCCTGTGGACTCTCTGGGCATCAAAGCATTATATTTATTTCACATGAAATACATCTACCCTGCTCTAAAGTCTCCAGAGTCTCAACTTGTTCAGCATTAATTCAAGTTCACACATCTCATCCAAACCTCATCAGCTCATATGTTCCAAACCTCTGCTCTTTCATTTTCTAAATCAGGTAGAGTTGAGATTCTGGGTATAATCCATTCTTGGGTAAAATTTCTATCTTTAGACTCCTAAAGCTAGAAAACAAGTTACCTGATTTCAAACTACAATGATGGAATAGGTATCAGATAACTGCTGTGGCCATTCCCATTCAAAAGAGAAAACAAAAGACTAAAAAGAGTTATGGTGTCCTCTCAATATTGCTATGAAACTAAACCTGCTCTAAAAATAAAAAAATAAAAAAAAAAGTCTTAGTTTAAAAAAAATAAATAAAAGAAATTTACCAATCCCAAGCAATTTTGAAATCCTGGCAGGCAGATGCCATTTTGTTCCAAGAATTGAGAATGACCCTGTGTGAGCCCTGCTCTGGGCTCACAGTTTGTCCTTTGGAGTCAAACTTTCCTTCCCATGGAGAGTAGCACATGCTTGAGGACAAGTAGTCTTGCAAGCCCGTTTCCTCCATTCAGAATTGGGGGAGTCCTGCAGCATTTTTTCATATTGTCCTGCCTTTGTCATTTTCTGTCCAAGCTGTCAGTGTTTCTGATGATGTAACACTCCCATTGTCTATCACCAGAATTCATTCCAGACAAGAAGCTCCTCCATAGATCTTTCCTGGAGAACCTGATCTCCTATCTTGGCTTCTGCTGACAAGACTAGGGTGATCTATAAGTCACATGCCTAATCTTTTCAAGGAGCCTGTTGTGTGATTTAATACTCTGAGTTTTTAATATTTTGGAGGTGCTATCTATATGCCCTTAGCTTTCAGTCTAGAGGACATTTTCCTGATAATGAATTTCCTAATTTTAGCTTATTTTGTCATCTTGAGAGGCTTAGAATTTCCCAAATTATTGAGTCTTCATTCCTTTTTTGCTTACTGGTTCTTCCTTCAATATAGCATTTGGGTGGATATGAGTAAGAAGAAATCAGATCAGATCTTTAACACTTCATAAATTTCAGCTAAATGTCCAAGTTGATTGCTTTCAAGTTGTTTTCCACACAACCAAAAGTCACAATTCAGTTAAGTTTTCAGCCATTATACAACAAGGATTCCTTTAACTTCACTTGACATAACGTGATATTCATTTCTCTTTGAGCACTCACCAGCAGTGCCCTTAATATTTGTGTTTCTGCCAACTTTTTATGACAATATATTTACCCTCTAAGAAAATACAGGCTCCATCTATCATGCTCTTTTACTTTCTTCAGAAACCTGCAGCATCTTTAACATTCATATTTCTACCAACAGCCTATGCCAGTCCTGCACAGTTTTATAGGACAAGAAATACGTCTAATTTTCTCCAAGTGTCACAGTCTCTGAGCTATTTATTTTTGCTTGCTCAAATGCATACAGCTGCCTTCATTGTAAAGAGCTGATTCTTGCCTCTAGCAGCTGTACATGTGTGTGCTACTATGTGTAAAATTGTGTTGCTCTTTTGTTTGGCTGCCTAACCATGAGGCCTTGGTGGAAGGTAGTGTCCACTATGAAACTTTTTTAATTCAGCTGGTCATTCCAAAATTGCTTGGCAATCCACTGATGGACCGCAATCAACATCTTGCCCAGCCCTGATCTATTCAAAGCAACAGAAGCAGATACCAGACAGGAGAGAAAAAGCTACCCTGCTGGCTTCGAAGGGAAAGAGAGGGGCACAGCCAAGAAATACAGGTGGCCTCTAGAAGTTGAAACTGCAAGGAAGTGCATTCTCCCCTAGAGTTGCCAGAATGAGTGTGGTCCAGCTGACACCTTGACTTTAGCCCAGTGAGACTGAGTTCATACGTGTGACCTCCATAACTCTAGATCATCAGTTCCCAGGTGGTAGTACACGTAGCCCCATTCAAGGTACATGCTGGGCCATCCAGGGGAGTGCAAAAAACTAGTCAGTAACAATACGGAACTGTGTTATGAATATTGCAAAATTAAATCTGTGGGTTGTGCTTTTGTTACCAGAGAACGGAATCCTCCTCAGTGCTGGGTCCAAGTTCTTGGTGTCCTGAACAAAGAATTGAGTGAGACACCAAAGTACAGGGGAGAAAGAATAGTTTATTTAGAGAAAAGTAGGGAAAGTACAGTCTCAAGAGGTGGAAGGGAGCTTGAGCAAGAAGAGGTGGCTCAAAAGGCAGATTATAAGGGGCTGAGCAGTTCTTACCGTCTTTCTTTGAAAAAAGGAAAATCTCTTTAGGGTGTGGGGTTGTTACATAACTTTTTTAGCAATCTTTCCCTTCTAGCTTCTCTTATGACTGCTTAATTTTGGGGTGGGGTTTCCTGAGAATAGGGTGATAATCACCCTGGCAATGTGTGCTCTATGATAGAGGTCCAGAGATACCCTTATTCTTGCTGCCTACCCCACTTCTTGAATTCTTACTAGGTTATGAGCTTTTTCCCAGTGGTCCCTAGACCAGGAGAGATAGATTTCATTAATACCATTAAAGGTATTAGTTTGTAAAAGAGACCCCAGAACCATGGACGCAGGGTGACCTTGTGAGGAAAAACTAGTCTTAGCCCCTCAGGGTCTGCAGCCTGCCCTCTGGCTTAATCAGTTATTCCTGAGACATCATTTGCCCAGGAGCTAGATTACAGTGAGCAGGGGACATTCAAGTCTAAATCCCAACTTTCCTTGATTAGAAAAAGTGATTCAAATAGAAACTGAAAAGATAGCATAAGGGTTAAATAGTGAGAGTTTAAAGAGGTATCTTTTCCCCTATCACTTTTATAGTGTGGTAATTTTTCTTTCTTAATTTATTTTCTCATTTCCACTATTTTACACTAAGATAGGCACCGAGCAAACATTTCTGTATCTAAAAACATCTGTTTTAAAAACAAGGGGTACAATTTATAGAAATGGGTTTAAAAGGGGTACACAAGTGTGAAAGAGTTGGGAACTACCGGTCTAGATCCTAATTTGTGTTAAGTCACTAGGTCTGTGGTAATTCATTATGGCAGCAACAGGCAACTAATATAGTTCATGAATGTGATTTTGTGTTCTATGATGTAGTGTGTTCCAGCATATTTTTTGCCTCTGATAAGCAACTGAATTCTATAAATGGTTCTCTTGGAATGTCCCTCTCATAAGATTTGAAGTGAGGGTTGGGGAAGAAAGGGAATATAAGTTATTAATAAAATAATAGCATAGACTCAAAGAGCAGACTACCTGTATTTAAATCTCAAATCTACTTCATCATAGCCATGATCTTACTTAATTTTTTTTTTTAAGATGTTTTTATTTTTGACAACAAGAGAGATGGAGAAGCGGGAGGGCCCAGAGCAGTATCCATAGTTGTATGTCATTAGCTCTTGACACGGCTTCGTTCTACACAGGTGGGTAGGGAACTGGGCTGGAGGCCTCCTGCATGGAAGGCGTATCCACACAAGCTGGGTGTTAAATTGGGGACCTCCCACATGAGAGGCTCACGCTGGCAAGGACCAAATTGGGGGCCACACCCCAGTTCAGCATATGGATCTGAGCAGGCTGGGCTGGGACTCAATCCTTGGACTCCAGGGCTGCAAAGCGAGCACTCAACCCACTGAGCCATCCTGGCTTCCCCACTTCATTTGTTTTTGCTTTAGTTATTTTATATAAAAATTATACCTACTTCATGGGATTGCTTTTACTTTAAATGAGATAATATATGTAAAGTACTGAGCAGACTAAATGGTAAGTTTTTTCTTCCATCTAGTATTCATATTTTTGGATTAAGAAGTTAATTTAATAGAATATTGACACATAACATACACTCCTGCACCAAACTAGAGATACAAAAAAACTAAAATTAAATAAAAGCTTGCAATCCAACTGAATAGGAAAGATAACTGGTACGACTATGTTTATAGATATATATAAAATTAGCATAAACCTGTATTAATTGGAGGAGATCAAAAATGGGAGAAATCTAATGTTCAAGGGTGGGAAAAGATATAAAACTTAATGAAAAAAAATCATTCCAGGGAGATTTGAATGATAAACTTGAAAGATTTCCCAGACCTACTCCATTCTTATCCTGATCAAAAAAAACAACAACAACAGAACAAAGATATTTCATTTATAGGTGAATGTGTTCACGAACTCTATATTTATAAGGGTGCTCAGAATATATGCCATAGTATGGGCATAAAAGCAACTACCTGTAGTTCTCTTTTATGAATGCTAAGAAATTAAAGAGAGTATATACTCAAGTGCCAGATATTTCTAAATTTGGCATCTTATTTGTTATTATATCTTTCTGAAGTAAGAATTATTGCCTCAGTATTACAATTGAGGAAATGAAGGCGCTGGGATTTAGATTTAAACTCAGATCTATTGGCTTTCCATGGTGACACGTTAGTATTTTGCCATCTTTTGGGCGGCACCAGGATTTTTTTTTTTGAGAAATACTGTATATTTTTAAACTTAGGATATCTAGCAGTAGACTTATTGAATACAAAAGGGCTGTCACCCAATTTGTGTCAAGAACTATGTTCTATAAGAGCTTCAGAGCTTTAGTTAGAATTTATTTATTAATCTGTAAAAAAAAGATAAATTATGTGGCACTTGTTTTTTTTTAAGATTTATTTTACTGTTATTGACAGAGATAGAGAGACAGAGGGAGACAGAGTTGTATATTATCAGTTTTTGACATGGTTTTGTTCCATACATGTGGGTAGGGGCCGTGCAGGGCAGGACCTGGGCTGGGGCCTCCCACATGGGAGGCATGCCCCCTCGAGCCAGGGGCCAAGCAACAAACTGGGGGCCTCCCATGTGAAAAGCACACCCAGTTCAGCATAAGGGTCTGCATGGTCCAGGGCCTCGATCCTTGGTACCCAGGGCTGCAAAGCAAGTGCTTAACCTGTTGAGCCATCCTGGCTTCCCTGGTACTTGTGTTTAAAATAAAATCCAGATGGGAGAACCCAGAATTGCATAATCAGAGACAGAGTGATTTGAGCTTATTCCTTGGTCTTCTGGAGTCTGCTGAAGGATTCTCTCATCCAACTTAAATCTTGCACACTTAACTACTTAAGACCAGAAAAGAAAAATTAGAGTCAGGTGTTTGTTGCTAACAGAGTATATATAATTAGCTTTATGTTTTAATGAAAGAAACCCAGAAGTCATAAGTGAAATGAAAAAGATCTATGTTTAAAAAGAATAGAAATTGAAGATGAACATGTCTATGAAGATGGAAGATAGAATATGAGACATAAACAAGATATACAAATTATTTATTCAAGTAAAGCTAACATTTATGGTAAAAACATATTTTTGATTATAAAAAAATGTCATTTTTGAGTTACTTTTGTACCTTGCATGCCCTGTACATCATTTTTAGATGTATGAGTACTTAGTCTTGAATTTCACACTGAAGCTATTTCTAAGATTTTTATTAAAATATAGCTGATGTACAATACTATATTAGTTTCAGGTGTGCACCATAGTAATTCAACATTTATATACCTAAAGAAGTGATCAGCATAAGTCGGGCAACCATCTCACATCATAGCACACTATCACAATATCTACTGCATTCCCCACATTGTACATTACATTCCCATGACTTATTTGTTTTATACCTGAAAATTTGAACTTTTTATTTCTCTGAACCATTTTTCTTCCTTTTTAAAAAATTCTTCATATACAGTTGACATTTAATATTATTGTATATTCATTTCAGGTGTACAGGACAATGGTTAGACATTTACATAATTTAAGAAGTGATCCCTCACTATTCTAGTAACCACCTGGAACTAGAAATAATTTTTATCATATTATTGACTATATTTTCTATACTTTATATTCCCATGACTATTTTATAACTTCCAATTTGTACTTCTTAGTCATTTCACCTTTTCCACCCTGCCTCCCAACCCCACTCCAATCAATTACCCTAAATATTCTAGTACCCATCTGACACCATAGTTACTACAATATTATTACTGACTATATTCCTTAAGCTATGTCCCACATCCCCATGCCTACTGCTACTTTGTAATAACCGATTTGTACTTCTTAATTCCTTCCTTTTTTTCACCCATCTTCTCCAAACCCCTTTTGTCAGGCAACCATCAGCATGCTCTCTGTGTCTGTGAGTTTCTTTATTTGTCTTAGATTCCACATAAAAGCATAATCACGTAGTACCTGTCTTTCTATCTCTGATGTACTCCACTCAGCACAATAACCTCCAGGTCTATCCATGCTGCCACAGATGTCAAGAACCCATTCCACTTCATGGCTTAGCAATATTTCACCGTGTCAATGTATCACCTCTTGTTTATCCAGTTGTCCATGGATGGAAACGTAGGCTGCCTCCATATTGTTGTCTATTGTAAACAGTGCTGCAGTGAATGCAAAGATACACAACATCCTTGAAGTAGCATTTTCAGTTTCTTCGAATAAATATTTAGAAGTGACATTGTTGGGTCCTTCTTCTTTCTTGTTAGAATTTTTTTTAAGATTTTATTTTATTGTTTGAGAGAAGGGAGAGAGAGAGGGGGAGAGAAGAGGGGAGGGCCCAAAGCAGTCTCCATAGCTGTACGTCACTAGTTGTGACATGGTTTCATTAGACAGAGCTGTTGTGGAGGGGCACAGGGTGGAAACTGAATCTGGGACCTCCCGCATGGGAGGTGGAAAACTTTACTGCCAAGCCATCCTGGGGCCTACCAGTTGTACCACAACTCAGCATATGGGGTTGCATGAGCTGAGGCTGGGAATCAAACCCCAGGTCTCATGATTGTGAGGCAAGAACTCACCACTGAGCTGCCCTGGCATCCCCGATAGCCTTTGTTTTAAAGTCTGTTTTGTCTGGTATAGGTATTTCTTGCTACTCCAGGTTTTTTCTTTTTTTTTTCCATGAAATAATTTTTTTTCATTTTTTATTTTGATTCTATGTGTGTTTTTCAATCGGAAGTGAGTGTCCTACAGGCAGCATAAGAAAGGTTCTTGTTTTCTTATCCATTCAGCCACCTTATCATTTGTTTGGAGCACTTAATCCATTTACATTGAAAGTAATTGGTGAGAGATATGTAGTTATTGCCATTTTATTATTCATATTGTTAATCGTTTTCTTTTCTTTTCACCTTAAAGAAGTCCCTCTAAGATTCCTTGTAATTCTTGTTCGGTGGTGGTGAACCCCTCTAGCTTTTTCATGTTTGGGAAGCTTTTTATCTGTCCTTTGATTCTAAATAATAGCTTTGCTAGGTAAAGTATTCTTCGTTTATAGGTCCTTGTTCTTATCATTTTGAATATTTCCTGCCAATAACTTCTGGCCTGCTAAGTTTCTGTTGAGAAATGAGCTGACAGTCTTATAGGAGCTCCATATAGGTAACTAAGTTCTTTGCTTTTGTTGCATTTAAGAATCTGTCTTTGTTTTAAACTTTTGGCATTCTAATTATAATGTGTCTTCTTTGGGATTCTGGGATCATCTTGTTTGAGACTCTCTATGCTTCCTGAACTTGTATGTCTATCGCCTTCTGCAGGTTAGGTAAGATTATCATCATTAATTATTCAAATAGGTTTTTGAATCCTTGTTCTCCCTCTCCTTTTGGTACCCCTATAATGTGGATGTTGGAATACTTGATATTGTCCCAGAATCCCCTTAAACTATCTTCAGTTTTTTGGATTCTTTTTTCTTTTTGCTGTTATGATTGGGTGTTTTCTGCTTCCTTATTCTCTAAGTTGAAGATTCAGTTCTCTGCTTCATCTGATCTACTTTTAATCCCCTCTAACGTATTCTGCATTTTACCTATTGAATTTTTTATTTTGTTTTTATGTTCTCTATTTCTATTTTTATGTTTCCTATGTCTTTGCTGAAGTTCTCACTGAGATCACTGAGCATCCTTGTAATCAGTGTTTTGAACTCTGTCTGATAGATTGTCTTCATTTTGTTTAGTTCTTTCTCTGGAGCTTTGTTACGTTCTTTCATTTGAAACATGTTCATTTGCTTCTCCATTTTGGTTTCTTCCTGTGTTTGTTTTTATGTATTTGGTAGAACCACTAAGGCACCTGATCTTAATAAAGTGGCCTTATGTAGTACCGTGTTTCTCCGAAAGTAAGACATCCCCCGAAAATAAGACCTACTTACAGTTTTGCCTCTCGCTGAAATACGTATAAGGCATCCCTCCGAAAATAAGACCTAGCGCAGGGGTGGCTAACCTTTTGGCAATTGAGTGCCAAAGTTTATGAAATAAGAGTATACTCGCTTGACTCACATGCCAACCCACCGAGTGAGATAGAGGTATCGATTATTTTTATGTCTATAAGAGGCATAGGATGTTTTTATAACAAAAAACAATAATTTTTTAAATGGTATTCACAATTATTTGTTTTGAAGTTTAAATATTTTATTAGAGTGCATAATAAAGGTAATTATATAAATTAAATACCATAGAAAATATCAATCATTTATTACATTTTTATTAGGTGTAGAATAACATGATATTATAATAAAATTATAATTTATATGAAACAAAAAGGAAAAAAAAATGTGACAGAATTAAATTATAATAATAAACATTAGTCATCAAATGCACGGAGTACCCATGAAAATTAAAGAATCCTCTATCATTGTTAGTGTGATTTCTGTTGTTGTGCAGAAGAAGATAGATGAATCACATCAGGTTTTTAATTTTGTTGTTTTTAATATTACACAAGCTGCACTTGAGGCATCAGTTAAATTACTCCTAAAATCGGACTTGACTAGGTTCATAATTGAAAATAATGATTCACATGAGTAAGTAGAGGAAAATATCGAGAGTATTGCCACTGCTACATTTTTCAGACACTGAAAATTTTCACGCAAGGAATTCCATGTTTTCAGAACTTCATTCTCTGCATTGTTCAGCGTTGACCCAGCTAACTTATCTCTTTCAATACTTTCTAATTCATGTCTCAAATCGATAAATTTTTGTCTCCAAATACAGCTAATCTGTAAGTCAATCAACTGCATTTCAAAATCATACAAATTAATCCATTGGAACATATCCAACTTCAGTTCGTTTAGTTTTACCTTGTCTGCATATTTTATGAATTTTCCTGTTTCTTCGAATGACCTGAACCCGAACTTCAAAGAAAGAGAGCACTCCACTAGTGGTATTGAAGCAATGGATATATTCTGACTGATGCGGACGATCTACTAGTCTTGCTCTGTCACATATGTGATATATGAGAACAATGTTGAGCGTGCTTTGATGCGAATGGAAACAAAGCATACGGTGCAGAAAATGTTTGATGACTCCAAGTCAAAAAGATTGTTCCAATGGCAGAGGCCACTAAAGGTTTGGTTTCACTGGAGCGTCCAGCAGCCACATCAGGCGGCTGCGTCCAGCAGTCGGAAGTCACTGCCGTGTACTCATTCAATGTATATCAAATGGTATTGGTTTCGCTGAGATGACTTGGCCGTGACGTTTGACTGCGGACGTCTAGTCGGGCAGTCCAGTGATATTTCTGCTTCGCCATGGCACAGCGATTTTGTGGAGATATCATGAGAACTTATTCAAAAAAATTAGAAACCATCCGTGCATTTACAATCAACAACATAAAGACTTCAAAGATTTTCTGATTAAGGAGAACAATTGGGTTGTCATTTCCTCAGAACTTGGAAAGAATGGTAAAGTAAAAATTTTAATGAATAATTATTTACTTACAAACATTACCAATTAAGTACACAGAGCAGTCGCATGCCATCAATGGCTGCTGCTGAATCTAAATACACGTTCATCTTGCCAATGTAGCACTCCTTCTTCATTGAAAAATTTCATGAATGCTTCTCTAACTTCAAAACCATCTGCTCTTGCACACCATACTTGCCGGTGGATCTATACTTGAATTGTATTCATAATGTGGCTGCTGATGGTGCTCTAAATAGCCATTCCTCAGTATATTGTGCAAACAACATGCTGCAATTACAAGTTGTTCACATGTTTCAGGTGTGACAGTAATGGGAGAGTAGAATACTCGAAAAATTTGACTCAATAGCCCAAACGCATTTTCTGTTACTCTGTGAGCACGAGTTAACCTGTAGTTGAAGATGACTTTAGATTTTTCTCCTCGAGCTGTTGTTTTACAGTATGGTTTCATGCCATGTTTGTGTAATCTGAAAGCTTCCTCTCCAACTATAACATAGGGCACTACTTTATTCGAACCAGGAAGTCTCTCATCTGGAGGAAATATATTTCCCGAAAGCACTTGTTTCCCCATGACAGACTTCGCAAAAATTCCACTGTCCCCCTCTTTTCCATATGACCCAACATCTATCTATTGTTATAAATTTACAGTTGGCATCAACCAAAGTAAGTAATACAACAGAAAAGTACTCCTTATAATTAAAAAACGTATATGGAGCTCTTCTTTGTCTTCCCATCTGCAACTTAGTCAGATCAATTTTAGTTGTTATTTGGACCCTGTAATCTAAACTCACCATAAAATTGCCCTTAGCACCCTCCCAGCTCCGTGTGCCAACAATTGCTCAGCGTGCCACTTTGGGCATGCGTGCCATAGGTTCGCCACCCCCGACCTAGCGCATCTTTGGGAGCAAAAATTAATATAAGACACTGTCTTATTTTCGGGGAAACAGGGTAGGTGTCCTGTGAGGCCCAGAGGCACCATCTCCCTGATCAGCAGAGCTGGGTGCTCTAGGTATGTTTCTTGTGTGAGTTGTTTGTGCCTTCCTCTTGTATTTAAGCCTCAGTTTCTGTTGACACATTAATGGGGGAAACTTACCTTGGGCTGATTATTTGTAAGGCCTGGCCATGACTACAGTGGAGGAGTTGTTGTGTTGGGGCTGATTTCACAGAGCAGAGAGAGTTAACTTTAGCAGGACTCCACTGCCTGCTCAGTCTGCCCTTTGAGTGCATCAGCTTTGGAGGTGGCCAGGAGATGCTCCAGCTCGGTTCAAATCTGACCACTTGGCATGCCAGTCCTGGGGTCTCCCGGGAGGAACCCCATCACCATCCAAGTTTAGCAACAGCCTGTGCCTTGCCTGGGACCACCTGGCATGAGGCACACAGCCACCTGCAGATGGCCACCACTAATTCTGGACTTGAAGGCTCCCCAAGAGACCAAGCTCTAAACCAAGGTCAGCTGCCATTAATGCTGGTCTTCCGGCTTCTCAGCAAGAGGTATGAGACATGTCAAAGCTAGATACTGCTTGTATAGGTTTTGAGAACCTTTGAGAAGTTTTAGGAATAGCATGAGCAAAGACAAGCCGTTTGTATAGAAAAGCCACTGTAACTGGCTTGGGTGTGTTTGAATGTTAAGTGGGGCAGGGTCTCAGGGAATCATGGCAGTAGGGTGGTTGTGAAGAAGAGACACTAGCCAGGTTGATGGAGACTTAGATATGGTTGCCAACTACAACCACACAATGGGAGTGGGGAGGGCTCAGCAAATAAACTATGAATTCTACCAGCATTTCTGTCTGGGAGAAAGCTGCCCCTCCAGCCCTCATGGCAAAATCAGACAACTCAGTTCCTTCTCTGTGTTTCTGGTTCCTTTTAAGCTGCTGCCCTAGGATTGGAGCTCAGAAGGAATGAATCCACCAGTGAATAAGTTTGTGCACAGACCCTTTAAGAGCAGCACCTAATACTGCAACCACCCTTGTCTTGCTCAGACACAATCTCTGATAATTTTCACAGTCAGAAGTTACGAGGACTAGAATCCTTGACTGGGGAGCCTAGTGTGGGGTTGAGACCCCTTGTTGTTATGGGAAAAATCTACACAGCTGAGATATCCCTCCTGATTTTTAATCATCCCATGTAGGTATGGGACCAATTCATTTGGAATCTTTGATCTTAACAGTCTAGAGGTGGCTGTGAGGCTATTTCTAAACCACATAAAATACTAAGTCTCTGGAGTCCCAATTATTCAAAATTTTTATGATTCCATGTATAACTTATTTATCTAAGAGTCAGATTTTAGTGAGTAATAAGAAACAGTTTTGTTTTTTTCCAACTACTGTGTTTAACCTTGATTTGTTGTTTCTTCTTTCCCTGCTGGTGAACATCATCCTATAAAAAATCTTTTACTGCCCCCGTCCGCCCCCTTAGATTTTGAAAAGCCTTGTCCTATTCAGTGTGGGTTACAATTTCGATTTCAAATCCATGTAAATTTTTTTTTTCTCTTTGCACAAATTCTGATGGTTCTGTTATCTTTCTTTAGTGCTTACTATCTATCATGAGATGCCCTGGGATGATACTTCATGGGGTGTGTGCGTGGACAGATTCTTAGGGCACCCCTGTATGGTCTCCTTCTGCAAAGTTACCAGTTTGGGGAAGAATATTCTAGAATAATCTCTCCCAAGACTCTCCATTATCCTCTGCTCAGTCTTCTTTTGCTGGGATCTTCGTTCATGAGAGGCCATTTCATTGGGCAGATACTAGAAAGATGGTGCAAGATCTGATGCATTCCACAAAAACCACTTAACCCAAGAGAAACACCTGGTCTCTGTTGTATTGACAGTGGGATTCATGCCACCTACCACTGTGCCATATTGCATCCTCATAATTTCCATTTCTTTTGAGAACTAGTCAGAGAGAGCAGATTAATGTGTCTGCTGCCTAACTGGGCATTCACTATGGGAATGAGAAAGCAGCTTTTGCCCTTACAGCAACCTACTATTTTTATGTTTCCTTAGAAAGGACCAACCCTTGGCTTGTACTTGTGATAAAGAAAGAAGCTCTTTCTCTTTACAGGTTGCAGGTGACTTCCAATAGAGAATGATGAAAAATTGAAATTTGAAGGGAGTATACTGTGGGAAGATTTGCTTTGGATCCAAACAGACGTGGAAAGAAATCCTTGGCCCTTCCCCTCTGTGTTAGAATAACCAGGCAATGCATCCTCCAGAAGCCTTTATTCTATACATATCTCTATGTGTAGAATGGGATTTGCTGCCTTAAGAGTTGCTGATGAGAACTTTCAATGTAGTAACATCTATGAAAAGGTGGAGTCAAGTGTAATTTCTGGCAATACAAATAAGCTTTTTTATTTAGGAGTACCCTCAGCCTTCCTTTACAGATTGTCTATATGTCCTCAGTCTGTTCTCTCTCTAGATTTCCCAAGGGAGCTATTTTATATCTTATTCATTTTTCTTTATCTTTTATTCTGCTAACTGAAGCCATCTAGCAGAGAAAAAGACTTATCAGTCATTTAGTTCTCAAGTCCAATTTTGTCACATAAAAGAGGCAGTTAAAGTACATTCTTTTCAAATTGTTTTTCCTTTTGTCAAAAGCTAATCTTATCTTCAACCACCTATATAGTTAATTTCTTTCTTTTTTAACCTATAAAAATGTTAAAGCCTTTTTCTATTCTATAAATATAAGCAAAGAAACACTAAAAAAGCAAAATAAAAATTTTTCTTCAATCTTTAATCTTCCTCTGAAAGCATCCTACAACTTTTTTTTGTTGTTAGAGAAGCATCATAAAAGAGTTATTTGTACAAAGTATCTCTGCTTAATTTCCTATTCTTTCCTAAATTTATAGTTTGATTCTTATTTCTCCTACATCATTGAAATGCATCATTAGAGGTATAAAAACCTAAAGATTTTCAAAATTCTACTAATTCTTAATAGCCCCTCTTACTTCCCACAAAAAGTGAGAAAACTGTTATCCTGCCATGTTCTTCATTGAATACTGCTACATCAACCCAATTTTCTAAGCCTAAAATGTTGATGTCACCCTTAATTCCTTTCTCATTCAATGGCCTTCACACATAGATTCTAGCATCCAATCCACCAACCACTTGTTTCTAACTCTCAAATATAATTTCTACTCTTTGATTTCTTCACTTGACTATTTTAATAGCTTCTTATCAATACCTTTGTTCTCTCACTTTCCATCTTTGCCCCTGCACCTCTCTTCTTATAGGCACTACTTTTCTTAGAGAATATAATTGAGCCATCTTATTATGTTTTCTCTTCCCCACTCAGCCTATTTTTTAGCTGTTAGAAACTAAGTTTTAGTTTCTGAATAATCACTACAATTTAACACGTACATAATTCCATGTCCTTTCTTTTCAATGTGATTTTGCAGACACTCACATATAGTAGTGACTTCTATTTTCTTTCTTTTTAAATCCATAGTAGTCTTGTATCTTATTTACTCAGTAGACTGTGACAGAAGTAATGGTTTGTCAAAGCTACATCTAGGTCACCAGAGATCTTATGTGCTTCAGATCTCTTTTGAAACTTGTGAATGAATCTAGCCTAGGCTGCTAGAGGATGAGACACGACATAGAGCACAGACTAATAAAAATAAGTCTCAACTGAAGCACTCCTGGCCCAACCAGCTTATTTAGCTGACTGAATAGAGTTCCCAGAAGGCTTTAATCAGCTGACTCAGGCTGAGGCCAATAGAAATAATCAACTAGACTCATATAGATACTTTTTTTTTAAACTACTACATTTTGCTGCAGTTTGTTATGTTGAAACCATGTGAAACACTGGCACTGAAAATAATCTAACTGAGGAGTGTGTGTCTTACACAATAGATATATTTTATTTAACTTTTACATACTAAGTATGTTTTATCTTTTTAAAACCATTTTATTGAGTTATAATTAACATACAATAAGCTGTACATACTTAATGTGTAGAACCTGAGTTTGAAGATAAGTATACAGTGGTGAAGCTGTATAACACATGTTATACATGTATAACACATGTATCATAACACATCTGTTCCATGAACTATATCCATTACCTCCAAAAGTTTCCTCTCATACTATTTATTAATTTATTAATTTATTATAATTATTATTGTTAGTGATAAGAACAGTTAAAATAAGAGTTACCCTCATAGCAAATTTTAACATATACAATACATTATTATTACCTATAGACACTAGGATATTTTCTTGACAAATGTTTTCTATTCCAGAAGTCTTATTTTGTTTTTATCACTTCAAAATAAAAACTTTTGAGTTGATATTACCCTCTCATTTTATTTAGATCATGGTAGAATCCTGTCACCTATTTCTTCTTTTTATCCTACAGTTAAAACCATTTTTTCACATTAGGGTAATTGCTCATTCTGAAAAATGTAATGTTTTGTCTCTTTGATTTTAGTCATTCTCTTTTCTGTTATAAAGGCTATCATCAGTTTCCTTTCTGAACAACTTTGTGCTTTGTTAAGTTTTTAAAATGTATTCAAATTCTTGCCTTGTATTTTGTCTTGTTTACTGCACAGACTTTATTTTTATTTATTTTTTGTTTGTTTTTTACTTACGCTGATGTCATAATAGATGATATCATTAGTTTATACCTTTTCCTTTCCCTGATACCTTCCCCTATGTCCTCAGCACACATTGCTCTATTCTTTCTGGATTTTTCTGCTAAAAGACCAGAACTTTCTTAATGCTTTATGAAAAAATTCTGCAATGAAAATATTTATTCTATTCAGAATGCCTGTGATCTGATTTGTATCTTTCAGTTATACTAGTCCTCTTCTGAAAAGTATATGAATTGTATTATTGGCACTTACTTGCAGTGATGTAACTTAGAATCTATTTCCCTAGACACCTCATGACTCTGCTTTAAGGCTCACACTCAGTCATAAAAAAAAAAAAAAGCTACATTACACAGCTACAACTTGTACATGCAGAGTAAAATTAATAAGAATTAAAGAGCTCAGTGGCATTGATAATATGCAATATACAGTAAGAAAAAAGTGTGGAGCATAATGGTCTATGTTGTCATTCCTTATTAAACTTTGCATTTTCCCTTGCTGAAGAAAACTAACAAAGAAGACTCAGTACAAGTCATATTTAAGCCAACACACACCCAAACAACAACAACAAAATGAACACTAAAGATTCATAAGCTATGATTTTTATACTATCCAGAAAAAGAAGAGGGAATAACCAGCTTTTATTCATGTAATATTATAAAAAGAGATTAGGCCCTAAAGAAGACAGTTGAGGTATTAAAAAATGTATAGGAAACTATAGAAGAATATTCAAAAAAAACAAAGGTTCTGGGGACAATTATAATGGTTCCGGTTGCCAAGGAGATCTTAGAAATAATTGTTACTGTAACAACTTTCCTATAGGAGCAATTATGTTTATAAATTTTGAGTTTCAGAAGCTGATAAGAAGATAACTTTTGCTTCTGATTACCAAGACATTATGTTGGAAGGTACTATTGAGGTTTTGGATTAAAAAATGAGTAGTGTTGTTACTGATTCCTTTTAGCTAATGGAAATCTCAAGAAAGATCTTGCAAGTTTGGCTTTTAGTTGCATTCTAGAGAGCAGGTTAGGGCTGGGTGTGAAGGAAAGAATATGATTACTGTAATAGGCTTCATATTTTACATAACCGTTGCTTTTACAACCTCCATTTTTTTTAAAGATTTATTTTATTGTTTTTGACAGAGACAGACAGAAACAGAGATGGAGAGAGTCAGAGAGAAGTGGAAGGGCCTAGAGCAGTCTCCATAGTTGTACATCATCAGTTTTTGACATGGTTTTATTCCACACAGATAGGCGGGGGCAGTGCAGTACAGAAACTGAGCTGGGGACCTCCTGCATGGAAGGCATGTCCCCTGGAGCTAGGGGCCAAACCAGGGGAGCATCCCTCATGGGAAGCACACCACAGTTCAGCATGTGGGTCCACGTGGGCTGGGGTTGGGGTTGGACCCTCAGTGCCTGGGGCTGCAAAGTGAGCGCTTAATCCACCAAGCCTTCCCGGCTTCCCCACAACCTCCATTTTTAATGTACTAAATTATTATAAATGAAGTTATTTATTTTGAGAATACAGTAGAGTTGAACGCTTTTTAAATTTACACTTATCACCTTCTCACTGATACGTAGTATGAAAAGCAAATAATATATTAAACAGGGTTAATTAAAAATAGTAAAAATAATAAATTAAAATTGATTTTACAAAAAGAAATAGTCATTTTATTTTCATAAAAGGAACTTAAATTTTAGGTAGAAAGGAAATGATAGGTAATAATAAATAAATAAATAAATAAATAAATAAATAAATATATATATATATATATATTATTTCAGAGTTTAACATCTTTCTAAAACAAATATTGATTTAGAGACCAGAAGACTTCTATGATGTTCTAACCTATAGTATATTAACTCAAACCCTCAAACTAAAATAACTCTGAAGTAGATGAGCTGAGGCATAATACTATCATTACCAGTGTAACATGAAACTGAGATCATCACACATCCAAAACTGAGTAAACAAATTTAGAAATAAATATTCTATGCTCTAAGAAGTAACAACAGCTTCTGCATTTTGATTAATTGGTGAAAAATTGGAAGTAAGGAGTGACACAATTTTCAGAGGACACAAAATAATTATAAATAATAAAAATGCTTTAGGTAGCATATCAATTTGTTTTCTAGTTCTTGTTCTTGTCCTCCAAGCCCTTTATTTCATCATTCTCCTCCCTGTTTACGTTTGCTCAGGCTACTCTGATTCACCAAAACTTTCCAGCCCTTTCTCTATTTACTTCCTATGTATAGAAGACTAGTGTTGACATTTGTCTACTCCTTTTCCCCTTCTTAGACTAAGGGGTAAAAGAACATTAGTCTATTTTTCTGCCCTGGGAATACATCATAACTTTAACAAGGATCTTCTTACAAAATTTATCTTAACTTAAAGAAGTTTGGTGATTGAAAAAGAGGATTTTAAGCAGTAACATGCAAGTCAGTGATTTTTGTTAATGTTGTTGTTGTTAATAAATGAAGCCTTGAAATACCTCTCAAATTATACCTCATTGAAACAATTGCTGCACTTAAATTAGATTGGCATTGCTTCTACAATGTCTCTGGGTGAAATTGTCTCAGAGATATACAGCAGAAAATTTTGCTTCAAATAATGTTCGGTCATAATGATGACTTAGAATTTAGTATATACTATAATGTAATTCAAAACCTATTAAAAACTAACTCTAAGTAGCACACTCAAGGCTAAACAGAGAATATATAGGATTATATATACAATCATATATTATATATATGTATATATTAGAGAAATAAAGAGGTCTTTTCCAAATCTAAAGTGATACCAAATAATGGGAAATGTGACTTGTGCTGCCTTGACTTTATAAGGTGATATTACACTTAACAGAGAGTTTGATTTAAGGGCTGGACTTGGGCAAAATGACTTTGAAAAGCCCTGGGATAAGCTGACACTTTAACAGTAACTTGCATGCTATATTCAGAAGACCTTACTTCTCCTAGGATGATAACTTACTTTCTTCTTCTGGCCTCTATGATTTCAGTATGTTAAAAAGGTGTTAATTTATCATTTCTACTTTTTTAGAGGTGGAATGGGAAATAAAAATTAACAATAATACCTGAATTCTAGTGAAGAATAAAATTTGAAGTATGGTGATGCCTTGGAATTTGAACTTAAAGAGTCCCAGAACCCTGTTTGAGTTCTAAAACTTTTGAGTTCCAAGATTAGTGTGCATTCAGTAAAGCTATGGGCCGTACTTCGATATGTTTCATGCAGACAATGTGTTGGTGCTCAGATTCCAAAGCAACGTTCAGATTCTGAGGCAAAATTTGCTTAATTTTTTATTCAGATTCCAAGTTGTTTGAATTTTGGGGCATTTGGATTCCAAGGTATCACTGTATAGTTATTTATACAGGTATAGGATTCATGTTAATATGGATTCATAACTTTAACTTCAACCTAAATTATTCTTAAGATGTCATCAAGATGGCAGTATGAGAGAAGCACTTGAAATCTTTCCTGGAAAGAACAACAAATTGAATAACTAATACCCAACCCCACTCATTGCAAGGAAGTACCTAAAGCTGGAGAAAGAGAGGTTAGTGAGAGGGAAAGAAAGGGAGCTATGTGGAGACACTCTGCAAAGCATGACCCAGAGATTTACCCGGTGACTGACCCAGAGACCAACCCAGAGTCCTACAGAGCACAGACTGAGGAGGGAGCATGGGATTGGAAGTCGAGGTGCAGAGTGACCCTGGAGAGGTTGAGGCCTAGACAAACAAAGGTGGAGGTTTGGGAAGCCAGAACATGAGCAGATATGGCTGGCTGTGACAAAAATCCCTGGTAGGAATGCAGGGGGAGCAGCCATAGTGTGGCAAGGGCAGCCATATCACAGAGCAGGAGGCCAGAGCAAGTCACCAGCAGCAGCCAGAGATTGGCATGGGTGACCAGACTGTGGGTCCTGTTTCCATAGCTTGGGTCAGGTGGCTAGAGTTAGGGGTCCTCAGAGAATAGGGCCAGTGACTAGAACAGAAGGCAGGTGTTTCAGTGGCTGGAGTGCTGGCACTAAGATTGTGCTGGTGGCTGAGTCATAGAGTGACCCTTGATGAGGTAGGGACTCAGATAGAGTATTGCGTGGTTTTGGACACAGTGTCTGGCTGCTTCACCTTGCTCTCTCCCAATACTTACCATGCCAGCTCCACCTGGGGCATGCATTTAGTCAGCTACTGCCAGGAAGCTACATTTACCCTGGGACAAAAACAGACCTGCACCTTTTCAAACAAACCCTGCTCCTATCCTTCTAGCTAAAGCCGGCAGAGAGATATAGAAAAACTGTGAAGCACAGGCATGGCAGCTTCTGATTGCAGTGGGATCTTGGAGGCATAGAATACCATTACCCATCATATCTTCCCAAAGAGGAGACATATAGAGTCCAGGGTGATTGAGTCAAAGAGAAGCCAACTTTCTAAGAAGTCTCTCACTATGAGAGAACCAAATAACCAAGAGGAAATATTATAGAACATTGCAGCAACACCAGCTAGAAAGTAAAAGAAAGGGGATCTCTTCTCATCTACCAGGGGAAGAGTCTTCATGTCCAGGAAAAAAACAAAGCAAAACAAAACAAATCAAAACAAATCTCTTCAATATCAATAAATACCCTCGTTAAAAAGGTGCTCAGAAGGAAAATAAAAAACACTCCAGAAAACAAACAAAATTTGAAAATATGGAAACATATAAGCTAAATGACACAGAGTTCAAGACTGCAATTCTAAAAACACGCAAAGAGATCAAAGAGAATTGGCGGCATACACATAAGGGGAGCTAAGTGATCTCAGAAAGAAAATTAAACCTATAAAAAAGAACCAAATGGAAATTCTGGAGCTAAACAACACAAAGAAATAAAAAATAAAATAGCAGCATATAAAACACAGATGACCAGATGAAGAAAATAATTAGTGAAATCCAAAACAGAAATTTGGAAATGTCACAGAAGGAAGAAGAGAGAGACCAAAGAACTAAAAGAAATGAAAGATCTCTACAAGATCTATCTCACTCCATAACAGAATAATAGGTATTCCAGAGGAAGCAGAGTACGAGATGGGCATAGAGAATTTGCTCATGCAAATAGTAGGTGAGAACGTCCCAAATCTATGGGAATAACTGGAACCTCAAATTGAAGAAGGAAACAGGACTCCTACCTACTTGAATCCTAGCAAACCCTCTCCAAGGCACATTATACTGATGATGTCAGAGGTCAAAGACAAAGAAAAATTTCTCAAGGCAGCCAGAAAAAAGAACACCATAACCTATAAAGGGAAGCCCATCAGACTATGATCAGATTTCTCAACAGAAACTCTACAAACTACGAGGGAGTAAAGTCAAGTATTACAAATATTGAAGGAGAGAAATTACCAGTCAAGAGTCATCTACCCAGCAAAGTTATCTTTTAGATCTGAAGGAGGAATGAAGACCTTTTCAGACAAACAGAAACTGAAGAAAGTCTCCAGCACAAGGCTAGTATTTCGAGAAATACTGAAGAAGGTGATTGGATCCGAAAGAGCAAGTAAAAGTAAATAGGGATAAAATGGAACAACAAAAATGTAAAAGGGAAGAAAGTAAAGATTTAAACTTACAAAGAAAATGGAAATAAGAAACATGCTTAAGAAAAGGAACCACCGCATATATAAAACATTTTTTTTTTTACATAAAATTGAAGGCAACCACTCTAAAAGAGCTTAGCCCTGGTACACAATTATGAAACAAGAGAGAGAGAGAGAGAGAGAGAGAGAGAGAGAGAGAGAGAGAAAGAATAGTCATAAGCACCATTAAACTAAAATAACTGATGGACATATAAAATCAAAGAAGCAATCAAAAAAAGAGCTACCAAAAAGGAAAAGATAAAATAGCTATAGGAAATTCTCATTTATCAGTCATGACCTTATATGTAAATGGACTGAACTCATCAATGAGATGGCACAGAGCAGTAAATTGAATTAAAGAAGAAAAAGCAACCTTATATAGCCTACAAGAGTCACACCATAGCCACAAAGACAAACTCAGACTCAAAGTGAAAGGGTAAAAAAAAATACTCCTAGCAAATAGCATTCAGAGAAAAGCAGGTATAGCCATACTTATACCCAAAAAAAACAGACTTCAAGATCAAAAAGATAATGAAAGACAAAGCTGGACATTTAATAAAGATAAAGGGGACAATACACCAAGAAGACATGACATTTATTAGTATATATGCTCCTGACCAAGAAGCATCAAAATTTACAAAGCAACTACTAACAGATCTAAAAGGAGAAACTAACAATTATAGTAGGGGACTGAAATGCCCTCTTGACAGTCATGGACAGATTATGCAAACGGAAAATAAATAGGAAAATATCAGCTTTAAATGATACAGCACAGCAATTGGACATAGTTGACATTAACAGGATACTTCATCTTACAACACACGACTATAAATTCTTTTCTGGTGCACATGGAACATTTTCAAAGATAAACCACATGGTGAGACACAAAGCTAGCCTGAGCAAATTTAAAGAGATCAAAATCATACCAAGTGTATTCTCTGATCACAAAGCTTTTATTTGGAGATGAACTACATAAAGAAAACAGAAAAAAACACATACCCACAGAGATTAAACAACATGTTATTAAAAACTGACTGGATAAGAGAAGAAATAAAAGAAGAGATCAAAACATTCATAGGAACAAATGACAATGAAAACACAACATATCAAAATTACCGCAATGCAGTGAAAGCAACAATAGGAAAGAAATTTATATCACTACAGACCTTTCTCAGGAAACAAGAAAAATCACAAGTAAACAACTTAATATCACATCTTAAAGAACTAGAAAAAGAACAAAGAAACACCCAATGGCAGCAGAAGGAAGCAATAACAAAAATTAAAGCAAAACCAAATGAAATACAGAATAGAAAAACAAAAAATTAAGGCAACAAAGAGCTGGTTCTTTAAAAAAAATTAATAATACTGACATACCCCTGGCTAGATTGACCAAGGGAAAACAAGAAAACACATAGATAATCCAAATTATAAATGAAAAAGGGAAAATTACAACTAGTACCACAGAAATACAAAGGATCATTCAAGAATACTATGAAGGCCTATATGCCACCAAATTTTGCAACCTGGAAGAAATGGACAAGTTTTTAGAAACATATAGTCTATCTAGAGTGAATCAAGAAGAATGGGATAATCTAAACAGAACAATCAAAAGTAAGAAAATTGAAACAATCATCCAAAACCTCCCCAAAAGCAAAAACTTAGGACCAGATGGTCTTACTAAGGAGTTTTACCAGGCATTCAAAGAGGAACTAACATCCATTCTTCTCACACTGTTCCAAAAAATTGAAGAAGCAATACTTCTCAACTCATTCTACGAGGCCAACATTACCTTAATACCAAAGCCTGATCAGTACATCACAAATAAAGAAAACTATAGACCGATATCTCTGATAAACATCGTTACAGAAATTCTAAACAAAATACTAGCAAATAGAATACAACAATGCATTAAAAAGATAATACATCATGAGCAAGTGGGATTCATCCCAGGGGCACAAGGATGGTTCAACATATGAAAATCGATCAATGTGATATACCACATAAACAAAATAAAAGTTAAAAACCATATAATTATATAGATTGATGCAAAAAAGCATTTGACAAGATACATTATTTATGATCAAAACACTTAATAAAATGGGTATAGAAGGAAAGTACCTCAACAAAATTAGGGCCATATATGTCAAACCCTCAGAAAATGTCATATTGAATGGGGAAAAACTAAAACTTTTTCTTCTAAAATCAAGAACAAGACATGATGTTTCCTGTCTTCACTGTTATTCAACATAGTGCTCATACTTCTCCCCAGAGCTATTAGGCAGGAGAAAGAAAAAAAAAAAAAAGCAACCAAAATTGGGAATGAAGAAATAAAACTGCCACTTTTTGCAGGTGACTTGACACTTTATATAGAAAACCCTAAAGAATCCACCAGAAAACAATTAGAAATAATAAATAAATACAATAGAATAGCAGGATAAAAATCGATGTACAAAAATCCATAGCATTTTTATATACAAACAACAAATTGTCAGAAAAATAAATGAGAAAAATGATACCTTTTGTGATCAAAATCAAGAGAATAAAATTTGTAGGAATAAACCTAACAAAGAGTGTGAAGGACTTTTACATGAAAAACTACAAGATACTGTAGGGAGCTAGAGCGGAACCTGAACGGAAAAGTTTCAGGGGGCCTCGATGGCAAAGCCTCTGTTCCCTGGATCTAACAGGAGGGACTGGCCTGGGGCCTTGATGGCAAAGCCTTGGTCCCCCCTTTCATCTCTCTCGGGGGAGGGGGGCGTTACTTGGGTGATTAGTTATAGAAAAATGTGTACACGCAACTTTGCATGAAGGCCAGGCATGAAGGCCAGGTGGCAGACACCAATAGATTTATGGCCCATAATCTACATATCAAAGCCCTTACTGGAAGGGGCTGTTATCTCCTGTAAAGATCTGCTCACACTGTGCTTTGCTATGCTAATGCCTGACCTTTCCTTATTCTTTGTAGTGACATAGGTATGCTATATAAGATAAGCAATAAAGCTATTTGGGGCTGCTCCCTCCTAGGACAGTCAGCTGGCCATTTAGTCTATTAATGCCCACCGCTCAAACTTGGGGACTTTGTTCAGCCAGTCTAGTTCCTGGCACAAGATACTATTAAAAGAAATATAAGAAGATACAAAGAAATGGAAAGATATTCTGTGTTTGTGGATTGGTAGATTCAACATAGTTAAAATGGTTATATTACCCAAAGCAACATACAGATTTAATGCAATTCCCATCAAAATCCCACAGACATTCTTTCAAGAAGTAGATTTGAAAATATTATCAGATTCATATGGAGCCACAAAAGACTCTGAATTGCCAAAGCAATACTCCAAAAGAAGAATGAGACTGGAGGCATTACACTCCCTGACTTCAGTCTATACTACAAAGAATCAATAATCAAACCAGCTTGGTTTTGGCACAAAAAATAGAATACAGATGAATGGAAAGAGTTGAAAACCCAGAAATAAACCCTCAAATATATGGACAGATAATTTTTAGACAAATGAGTAACAAAATATACTGTGGAGAAATGAAAGCCTCTTCAGTAAATGATGGTGGAAAAATTGAAAAACCACATGCAAAATAGTGAATCTGGACTATGAACTGTCACCATATACCAAAATTAACTCAAAGTGGATTGAAGATCTCCACATAAGGCTCGAAACAATAAAGTGCATAGAAGAAAGCATTGGTACTAAACTTATAGACCTCAGGTTCGGAGAACACTTTATGAATTTGACCCCAGAGGCAAGGAAAGTAAAAGCAAAAATAAATGAATGATACTATATCAAACTAGAAAGTTTCTGCACAGCACTATCAACAAAGTAAAAAGAAAACTAACCAAATGGAAAAAAATATTTGCAAACAATGCCTCTGATAAGGGGCTAATATCTAAAACATATAAAGAACTCATACAACGCAACAGCAAAAATCAAACAATCCAATTAAAAAATGGGCAGAAGACCTGAGTATACACTTCTCACATGAAGACATAAAAATAACTAACAGATATATAAAAAACTATTCAACATCACTAGCAATTAGGAAAATGCAAATGCAAATAAAAACCACAATGAGATACCACCTCACATCTGTTAGAATGACTATAATCAACAAGACAAGGAATAACAAGTGCTGAGAGGCTGTGGAGAGAAGGAACCCTCATATACTGCTGGTGAGAATGCAAACTGGTACAACCACTGTGGAAGACAGTATGGAGATTCCTAAAAAAATTAGGAATGGAATTGCCATATGACCCAGCAATCCCTCTTTTGGATATTACCCAAAAAACTTGAAAACCTTATTTAGCAAAGATATATGTACCCCAATGTTCATCGTAGCACTGTTCACAGTGGTCAAGTCATGGAAACAACCAAAGTGTCCTCTGATAGATGACTGGGTAAAGAAGTTATGGTACATTTATACAAAGGAATACTACTCAGCAATAAGAGAAGATGAAATACAACCATTTGTGACAACAAGAATGGATCTTGAAACCATCTTATTAAGCAAAATATGTCAGATTGAAAGGATCAAGGAACACATGACCTCACTCATATGTGGAATATAAAACTGAAAGTAACAAAGAAACAAAAACTCATGGGCACAGTCAATAGTTTAGTGGTTACAAGATAGATGGTAAAGGGGAAGGTAGGTGGGAGAGCATAGGGTGGGTGGGGGAGTAGGGAGGGGTCATCAGATATGATAATGGAAAGAGAGCTGACTGTGGGTGGTGAGCACATAATACAATGCCTAGATGATGTAACATAGAATTGTACACCTGAAAACAATGTAATTGATACCAACCAAAGTTACCCCAATAAATTTAACAATAAAAAATTCACAAAGAATACATAATTAAATAAAATTATTTTTACAGTAAAATACTAATTAAATACCATCTCATCTCTCTCTTCTTTCTAACAGTTAAATATTTAAAGGCCAGGTTACATTTTCAAGAAATTTAAATGCTTAAGAGTTAGTAGGTGCTATTGGTGGTGTTAAAATAGGACTCAGGAAATTTATTACATTGTTAAAATAAACCAACGATTAAAGCAAACATCTAACTAAAAGTATTTATAGTTTCTGCTGATGAATTTAAAATTATTTTAAATATTAATATTTAACACGTGGTATTAACTAAAGTTTACTAAATGAAAGTCTTAAAAAATCCTTCTCTTCACTTACTGTGATTTAAGATGTCTTTATTTTTGTGTTAATTAAAATAACTTTATTCTTCATATTACAATTATTTTGTAGTATATTCAACTTTAAAAAAGCTAATGTAAACATATATACTTCAGAATAATTGTTCATGTATTTATAAAGCTATTTCATAAAAGATTCATGATCATATTCTTTGAAATAACATGCTCTCTCAGCACACCTAAGTGCTGGTTTACACATCATTAACTACTCGACAAAGAGGAAGAAGTTGGGAACAGAAGAGAGAAATGTAAATCTAATGTAATGGAGTCACCAATACTTGAACATAAAAACAAACCTTATCTAAAATTTGTGAAGTAAGTCAATGAGAAAACAATTATGTTTTTATTATCTGGAGAATTTTAGAACCACATCAAAGATGTAAAGTAAAATAAACCTCCAATTTACCTTATTAATATAATTTAAGGTAAGCAGGTTTTGAAAGTTTCTATAAGTATCTTCAAGTCAGCACAAAAGGTGACTATAATTTTTTCATTGAATGATTGTCAGCAACATTGAATTAAGAGGTATGAGTTGTTATATGGCAACTTAATACTTCTAAAATCAGAGGGTTGGGACACAGATCAATAGCACACAGTAGCTGTAATCAACATGCAGATTAATGATCAGGACCATGTCAACCAGGGAACACTAGAACAAAGAAAAGTTGAGCATTTTAATTGCTAAGTCGCTGCTAAATCTCAATTCCCCATCAATCTCCATCTATTATGACCACTGATGCATAGCAGACATTAAGAGGAAAACAATAACATAATGATTCATAAGTACTAGGGTGCAAATGAAAGGTTAGCTCTGGGAAAATCATGGCTGTGATTACTTCATGGCTCAGACTACAAGATCTGACACATTATTTCCAATTTTCATTGTTCCCTGGACCTGACCTGTCTATATTTAATAAGTTGGTTTTAATGGAACTAATGACACAGCAAAATGTTAGTTGAACAATCTTTTCCTTGGTTTGAATTGTTCTTTTAAAAAACTTAACTTAGAAAATTCACAGCCAGATAAATTAAATGTGAAAAGGACTCATGAAATCATCTAAAATATTATTGTCCTCTGAGGGCAAGATTTTTTCACAGTATGATCATGTATCATTTGTGGAGTTATAATAACTAGGTACATTCAGTGGCCATTATCTTTATTTTAATTAACATTGACAGCTCAGTTCACTTATTGGGGCTATAAATAAATATCCAAAATGTTGACCTGCATGCAATCCATAAGAGTATCTCCTGTTCTGGGAGGAAATCTCCCCAAGCTGCTTTGGAAGGTATAAAAATGATGATATTTTAGATGCTACACGATATTGGAAGATTTATGTGTAGGCCTCCAATCCTTGTATCAACTTTTTGACAAAAATAATATAATCATTTCTTTTCTAAGTGAAACAACTAAAGCTTGGTGACTTGTATAAGTCACATTGTCCATGAACTCTGAAGCTAGAATAAAAACAGATCATTCTGACTCTAAAACTATGTCATTTCCAGGGATGCTGAGATAGCTCAGCAGCTGGTAGAGTGTTTGCCTTGCAATCATAGGTGTAAGGTTTGATTCCCTATCCCAGCCTGTGCAAACCGATATGCTGAACTGTGCTGCAACTGGTAAATGCTGCATTGATGGTTCAGTGGGGAAGATTCTCGTCTCCCATGTGGGAGACCTCTGGTTCAGTTCCTGCCCCTACACAGCCCCCACATCCACCTGTGTGGAAAGAAACTATGTCACAACTAATGATGTAGTTACAACTATGGAGACTGCTCTGGGCCCTTGCCCCTTTCTTTCTCTCTCTCTCTCTCTCTCTCTCTCTCTCTCTCTCTCTCTCTCTCTCTCTCTCTTTCTCTCCTCTTTCTCTCAAATAATAAAAATTGTAAATAAAAAATAAAGCTATGTCATTTTCTTGATATCTTGCAACTTCCTAGAAACTAGGGTTCTGGGCTAACTTCTGAGCGTTCTTATTAATCAATGAATTTATAAACCTTTAGTTTTCTTATAAATTATGCACACACATAGTGTCAACCGACTACCTTCTGGGTGGCATTAGATACAGGAATCTTTCACTCTAAGTCTTGTCTTTAATCTTGTTCTAATTTAGTCCCCCTGAATAATCTATTATTTTCCTGGATGGACTTTCTAAACAAGTTACTGCAGTTTCATGACCTTAATCAAATAGATTATGCTTGTGAAGTTAGAGCATGTCACTAAGTCAGGATTAAGGGAAATTATATCTTAATTTATGGCATTTTTATTTTATAGAATCCATCCTTTCATTTTTAAAAAATTTGATTCTCAACACAGCCTTGTCAAGCAGTATTAACCTAATACCACTTGATGCATTATAGATATTAACCCTTAATGGACAATTTTAAGTAATTAATTGACTTCGTTGAGATTTAATTTTCAAATTTTGAAGCCAAAAGTCACACAACTGAAATAAATGTTCAAGATTTCAAAAAACATTTTCCAGACTCTTACTATGGTGCTCTTTGCTACTTTTTACAAGAAAGTTTGAAACCTATCACTGAATGATCTGCAGAGAAGACAAATACCACAAACAACCAATCTTTCATACTCATACATCTTATGTTGATCCTCTGATTCCTTTATTCTTCCAAGACATTGGTATGAAATTTAAACTTTCCCCTAAAGTTTCTTTGCCAAAAATCCCCTATATTAAAATCAGGATATTTTTACATCCTTGACACTGTTGTTCAAGTTGAACCTGGCAATGGCACAGAAATCAGTACAGAAATTAGAGGGGAAATTAATAGTTAGGGCACTTAAACTTTAGATCGATTTCTCTCAAATATTTGCTTTAGAATCCTGGGCTACCATCTTAAGCTTTCTTGGTGACATATTCTTCACCTATAAATTGAAAGCATTTAAAAATTTCATGTGATCTGACTCTTCTTACAAGTTAATTATGGGACCATACAGAAATTCTTATTTTTACAAGCCATTATTTATTTCAGCTATCTTTTTAAGCTACTTTTTAAAATTGATTCTCTATACTTGTTGTAATGTGAGATTAACACATCATTTAAGGGGCTATCTGCATCACTGTATGATGTCTTTCCATGTGCCTCTCTGGCCACATAGATAATTGGCCACTTAGAATGGATCATTGTACAATCATAATCTACTGTCATCTTCAAGATCAGAGTCATTGAATTTTGAACAGTATCCCAAGTATCTTCAACCAATGGAACTTGGTTTTCATGTTATTTTTCAGTATATGTATATGTATATGTATAGACCAGCAAAGGACAGAGACTCTGAGGTTAAAAGTGAAAAAAACTCAAACATATATATATATATCTTGTGTGTGTGTGTGTATACATATATGTGTATATATTAGAATAGATAAGACTTTAAGTTAAGTTAAATTAGATAAGTTACATTAGAACAGATAAGGCTTTATCTTAGGTTCCAATGGGACCTTTTGAAAACCCTTCTCCCATAGCATTTTCATCTGTTTACACTGCTTCACAGAATTTGCACTATATGGTACTGAAAATACAGCATTTGACATGTTAAAGACATTTTTTGATAAGATTACATTTTTTTAAACTTATTTTTTGATTACAGTTGACATTCAATGTTAATTAGTTTCAGGTGTACAACATAGTGATTAGATATTTATATAATTTACTGAGTGATCACCCCAATAAGTCTAGTACCCATCTGACATCATACATAATTACTATAATATTATTGAATATGGTCCTATGCTGTACTTTATATCCCATAACTACTTTCATAACTGGCAATTTGTACTTAATCTCTTTCACATTTTTCACCCACCCCTAAAAGTACATGTTTTTAGTCATGTTGTATTTTTTAGATACCTTACCTCAATTCAAAAATATGTATTTTGGAATAAATCAGTGAGTTGGCGTGTGAAGTAGAGTATGTAGCAGTGGTATCATCTTCAACATTCTCTAAGAACAATGTTGATTCCATAGGATATATGATAATCTGAGCTATCCTCCATGGACATGTGGGAAACAGAAAGGAACTCTGATTATATGCATGTCTAATAGCCACTGAATCATTAAAGTTTATGTTATTGGAATTGTTGTGTTAGCTGCATAGATCAAAAATTTTTGTTAGATCAAAAATTTATGTTCATGGTACTTATGTTTTCATTTAGTAATACATACACATACACACATAAATGCTGATTAAAACTGACAATGTAAAGAAAAATTTAGCCAATATATTAACTATCTTCTTAGATCACAAAAGAAAAATAAAGTACTGAAAAAAAAAGATAGAACTGCAATTGCAGGTTTATAAATCTCTTTCTAAAATACAACTAAAGATTATAAACCAGGTGGGGATATTTGATTTCACAATTTGAGAATGTTTCTTTTCTTTCTTTCTCACTTACATTACTTGAACAACATGCTAAATATACTACAATTTGTAACAAAATGAAGGTGGAATCCAGGAAATAGCATGGACCCTATTGAAAACACCACCACCTACCTATACAGATAACACATAAAACACACTTCAAAATAGGGGTGTGCTATTTCAGCAAGTGGTGGATGAATTGATTGTTGGGGAAGGGCACACAGGGGAAAGAAGGAAATTTATGCTTGGAGGTATTAATAGTTTTCCCAAGGGCATATTAATGCCATGCTGACATTTCAATGGAAGAACTTTAAGGAAATAAATGTGACTAGAGTTTTTCATTTTTTTTCTGCCTTTACTCACTAATAATTACAGAATTTATTCAAATAAAGGAGAGACTTTCCCCCTTATCAGAAAGAGCAATATCTAGCAAAAAGGACTGTATTACTATTACAGGGATTCCATAACAAATTATCTCAAATTGCGTAGCTTAAAACAAACAGAACTTCATTCTGTCACAGATTCGGAGGCCAAATATCTGAAATCAAGGAATTGGCAGGCAGGGCTGTATTTCCTCCAAAGGTTCTAGAGGAAACTTTTGTAGCCTCATCCAGCTTCTGGTAGTGCCAAGCGCTCTTGGATGTGACTGCCAACCTCCAATTTTGCCATCCTATATACATGACCCTTTTCTTCTCTCTGTGTATTTCTTCACTGTGTATCTCTTAAGAGGTTCGTCATTGTAATTAGGACCCACCCAGATAACCTTGATGAATTCATCTTGAGATCTTTAATTAACTAAGTTACATCTACAAAGACCCATTTTTCAAATAAATTGACATTCATAGTTTAATAGACGTTATCTTATTAGAGTCAACTGGTCAACTCACTACAAGGGCACAAGGCAGGCAAGTAAGAAAAAGAAAACTCTCTAAACGTTTTACAACTAAAGAGCAACAACAACAAAGAGTGCCAAGAGAAAATGTGTATCCACATTAAATTAAAAGTGTCCATATCTTCCAAAATGAACTTATTATTGAAGTGACCAGTTTGTCTCTAGATAAGGATCTAATTAATTGAGAGAAGGTAACTTAATTTTGCAGCATATGTTCGTAACTCAACAGGCAAAGCATGGTACTTAGGAAGAATTTCTAGAAACATGCAGGTGTAAAATTCTGCAACTCTGGGTACCTGTGGTCTTATCTTTCTCCCCTCCTCCTTCAAGTTACTGAATAGTTGATACTTTAAGAGTCAGCCCTCCAACTTGGGGTTGAAGTGGAAGAGACAAGTAATGTTCAGGTAAAACAGGCCATGGAAGCAAGTGGAATCTATCTAATCTATTTTGAGTTGATAGCAGATGCTTATAAATTTACCTGAATTCAGACATTTGTAAAGATAATTTCACCCCACCATTGAATTAATTAAAAAATTTTGAAACACACAGAAAAGGAGTCTGCCAAAAAAACCCATAACAAAACATAAATCTCATATTAAAAGAACACGTACCTCTAGAATTTTTTTAAAAGTTAGATTCATTTAAATTAACAAATACTCATTAAAAACTTCATTTATGGAGGCATGCAGCAGAGATTGGGATGAGAGAAGTGAGTAAAAATAGAAAAAAACAATCCTGCTAAATTCCAATAGAGAATTAGATAATATTTAAGAATCGAGTAGGTTAGGCAGAGATAAGCATTAAGAAGAGAAAGAAAAAGGAATAAAAAGAAACAGTGACAGAGTGCATTTTTAAAATTTTATTATTTTATTAGTTTTTACTGTAATCTATTTTTCAATTCCATGAAGTGGAAAAAGAATGACAAGAACTGTTTAGGTGTCTTCAATGCATTCACTTCTAACTCTGTCACAGGCAGGAAATAAAATGGAGAAATTTTACGCATGAGTAACAGAATTAAATGGAAACCATTCTAAGAATAACTGGGTTGCCCTTGTCCACTCACAGCCATGATTGTCATCCACTCACCCAGGACTCAGCTGAACATGAAAAAATGTAAAGCCTTATTTAAACTTACATTTGGAGACATTTACAGTGTGTCAAAGTACTTAATTACAAAATAAATATATTTAATTTCAAATCATTTGATTTAACAATATTGGCATAAGAGTCATGTGTAGAACTTGATAGTATATTTTATGTGTAATAACAAACAGGAGAGAATATTGCAGGAAAGTCAGAGAAAGAATGGCAATAATACAAAAACTTTTGAGGCAGGAGAGAGGAATGAAATGTAAGTTTAACTTGCATTTCCTTTACTGAGAATGTTGTCTTTTCTTAGTTTAACCATCTCATTTATTTTCCTCTCAAAGCTGAGTTTTAAAATATGCTGAAAAATAGCTTTCTATAACCCTTACAATATGATATGGATTTCTCATATCTTTGCTTATCCACTATTCATAGTAGTTGCTGGTTTATTGGCAACTATTATTCACCATATGACTAAATCAGGTTAACTTTATTTATGTATGTATGTATTTTTTTATTTTTTTATTTTAAGAGAGAGAGAGAGAGAGAGAGAAAGAGAGAGAGAGATACAGAGACAGAGAGAGAACTTAACTGGGGGAACTCCCCAGTTCAGCACATGGGTCCGCATGGACCGGGGCCTGGACTCGATCCTTGGTCCCCGGTGCTGCAAAACGAGCGCTCAACCCACTGAGCCATCCCGGCTTCCCTTATTTTTTAATAATTAAAAAAATTTTCAATTACAGTTGATATACAATACTATACTAGTTTCAAGTGTACATCATGTGAGGTAGGCATTTATATAACTTCAAAGTGATCACCCTGACATGTGAGTTCCCATCTGATACCACACATAGTGTTTACAAAATTATTGACTATATTCCTTATACCATACTTTACATCTCTAAGACTACTTTGTACTTCTATCAATTTGTACTTCTTACCCCTGGCCCTATTTCAATCATTCCCTCAACCCCCATCCAATCTGGCAATCCTCAAAATGTTCCTCGTATCTATGAGTTTGTTTCTGTTTTGTTTGTTCACTTGTTTTATTCTTTAGATTCCACATATAAGTGATATCATTCGGCATTTGCCTTTCTCTGTCCGATTTTTTTCACTCAGCATAACACCCTATAGGTCTATCCATGTTGTTGCAGATGGCAGTATTTTATTACTTTTTTATGGCTATTGAATATACATATGTACCACCTCTCCTTTATCCATTCATTCCTTAATGGACACTCAAGTTGCCTCCATATCATGGCTATTTGTAAATAATGCTGCGATACACATATGGATACACATGTCCCTTTAAAGTACTATTTTGCATTTCTTCAGGTGAATACCCAGAAGTGGGATTACTGGGCCTTTCTTTGTCTTTTGTTATTATTGTGGACTTTGTTTTAAAGTTTATTTTGTCTGGTATAATTATTGCTAGCCCAGGACTTTTTTTTTTCTATTTTCATGAAAAATTTTTTTTCAATCTTTTTACTTTTAGTTGGTGTGTCTTTCAATATGAAGTAAAACTTTTACAGGCAACACATGTAAAGGTTTTGTTTCCTTATTCTTTTAGACAACCTATGGTATATATTTTGATTGGAGCATTTAATCCATTTCCATGTAAAATAATTATTGCTAAATATGTATTTATTACCATATTATTATTTATATATCTTTTTTTAATTTGAGTTTATTATTATATTTTTACATTTGATACCCCCTCCCCACCCTCACCTCCTGACAGTTTTTGAATTTTAAAATCTTCTTAAAGAAATGTCTTTTGTAGTGCTAGTTTGGTAGTGATAAGTTCCTTTAACTTGTTCTTGTCTGGGAAGCTCATTATCTGTGCTTTGATTCTAAATGACCACTTTACTGGGTAGACTAATCTTGGTTGTAGGTCCCTTTCATTACTTCGAATATTTTGTGCCAATCCCTTCTGGCCTGCAAAGTTTCTGTTGGGAAATCAGCTGACAGTCTTATGGAAGCTCACTTGTAGGTAACTAATCACATTTCTCTTGGTGCTTTTAAGGTTCTCTTTCTGTGTTTAACCTTTGGCATTTTTATTATGATGTATATTGGTATAGACCTTTGGATTCATCTTGTTTAGGATGCTGTGCTTCCTGGGCTTGTATGTTTATTGCCTTTTCCAGGTTAGGAAATATTATTATTATTTCTTCAAATAGGTTGTCAATCTTTTGCTTTCTCTCTTCTCTTTCTGGTACTCATGATGTGAATGTTGTTAAGCTTGATGTTGTTCCAGAGGTCTCTTAAAGTATCCTCATTTGAGGGGAATTTTTTTCCTTTTTTTACTGTTCCTATTGGATGTTTTCTGCTGCCTTGCATTTTAAAGAGCTGATTCACTCTGCTGCTTCATCTAGTCTGCTGTTTATTCCTTCTATCTAGTTCATTCTTCAGTTTAGCTACTGTATTTTTTTACTTCTTACTTGATCTCGTTTATGGTTCCCATCTCTATTTTATGTTATATATCTCTTTGTTGAAGTTCTCACTGAGATCATTGAGCATCATTATAATCAGCATTTTAAACTCTGCATTTGTTAGAGTGCTTATTTCTATTTTATTTAGTTCTTTTTCTGGAGCTCGGATAAGTGCTTTCATTTGGTATATGTTTCTTGGTCTCTTTCTGGCTTCCTCCTTGTCTTCGTTTGCATGTATTAGGTAGAGCTGCTAGGTCTCCTGCTCTTAGTAGAGTAACCTTACATTTAGCTACGGCTGTGTCGCTTGTGTGGCTTATGCGTGCTATCTGCAGTTGAGACTGGGTTACTATTTGCACATCAGTAGAAGGAACTGCCCCTTGAATTGCTTGGTTGTGAGAACTGGCCATGACTAAAGTGAAGGAGTTATTGCTTAGGCTGACCTTCCAGGAAGAATTTGCTTTAGCTGGGCTCCAGTGCCTGTGAAGTATGCCCTTTGGGTATTTATTTATAGGTATCATTGGGTGGTATTCTGTTGTAGTCTGAAGCTGGGCATGAGCTATGTTGGTTCTGGAGCCTCTTGAGAGGGACTCTTTTGCAGGGTAAGGTCAGCTGCTGTCCATGCTTTTCCCAGGGCCACTCGTTATTAATTACAAAATGACCTGCAGAATGTTGTCCCATGTGCTAGAGTTGCCTGGGTGAGGCCAAGCAGAACAAGCCTGCCACCAATGTGAGCTTGGGGCTTCTCAGCAAGAGGTACAAGGTACACTAAGATCAGATGCTGCTTTTTTAAGTTTTGTGAACCTTTGAGAGATTTTAGAAAAGTATAGCATGAGCCAAGACAGGCCATTAGTATGGAAAAGCAAATGGAAGCAGCTTGGATGGGCTCACAAGTTAGTGAGGCAGATTCTTAGGGGACGGTCAGGACTGGGTGAGTGGGTTTAGCCTAGTTGATGGAGACTCAGGTAGAGTTTCTAATTGCACCTGTGTGTGCAGGATGAATGGGTGGAGAACTCAAAAAAGAAGCAATAAATTCTACCAGTACCTGTCTGGGAGGAACATGCTCCTCCAGCGCTCTTCCTGAAGCCAAATAATTTAGTTCCTCTCTGTATGTGCATGGAGCTTTTCAAGCTGCTTCCCCAGTGCTAGAGCTCAAAGCAAGTTAGTCTGTCAGCAAGTAGGTCTCTAGGTGGGTGTGTGGGCCCTTTAAGAGGAATGCCTGGGACTGAAGCTGCCCATATCTTATGAGACTCAGCCACAATCTCCACAAGATTTCATAGCCAGAATTTGTGGAAACTTCTCTCCCTGATGGTGCAACCCTGCTGTGAAGCTGGGACCCCATGTTCCTCTGGAGCAGGTACTTCCACAAACAAGATATCCTTCTGGATTTTTAATGCCACATGCACCTATGGGACCGGCCCATCCCTTGTCTCTGTTTCTCCTACCAGTCTTGACATGGCTTCTTCTGTATGCCCTTAGTCATAGCACTTCTGTTCAGTGAGACTTTAGGTGATTCTCAATAATGTTTTTTCCTATTTGAGTTCTAATTTTTATGTGGCCATGAAAGGAAACAAACACAGTGCTTACTTTTTCCACCATCTTGACCAGAGTACAATTTTATTTATTTATTTATTATTTATTTATTTATTTTAAAAGATTTGTTTTATTATTTTTAGGAGAGAGACAGACAGACAAACAAACAGAAGGGGGAGAGCCCAGAGCAGTCTCCATAGTTGTATGTCATCAATTTTTGACATGGTTTCATTCCACACCAGTGGGCAGGGGCTGGGCAGGGCAGGAACTGGGCTAAGCACCTCCTGCATGGGAAGCACACCCCAGCTCAACACATGAGTCTGCGTGGGCCAGGGCCAGGATTCAATCCTCAGTCCCTAGGTCTGCAAAGGGCGAGCTTAACCTGATGACCTATCCTGTCTTCCCCCCAGAGTGCAATTTTAGGTGGGACAGTCAAGACAGATAACAAGTGGCTCATCTCTCTGTGGACTGAGTAAAAGAAGAAGTAAAAATTGGGTAAAATGAAAAAAGAGAGTTAAGACAACTGGAGAAACATAAGAGGGCAAATAAAATATGACACTAATTATTTAAAATACAATTAGGTATAAGAAACTTCTAAATAAATATTACAAATAACTGAATAAGAAAGACTTTTTAAAAATAAAGTAAAATGAGAGGAGAGTGATTGTATTGAAAGTGTAACAGAAAAGCACAAACATTGAGAATGTGCAGTGTGGTCCCAATAAGTGATTACTAAGTAGCCTGAAGTTAACTCTTAGAGTTCCTTCCATTTTTAATTCTCCTATGTCAATAAGAACTTGGTGGCTGAACTTCAGCATAAACAGGACTATTCTTTAAGACTTACTTATGTGCCTATTTATATATGCATCCTTCCTGTTCTAATTTGTCCCTAACTGAAGTAAGACTCACGTAAAGTTTTATCTCAAATTTAACACTACTTGAGGATACAATTGGTGTCTTCTATATCTGTATTCCCAGGACAAAGAACAAATCAGAATAATATTAGAATAAGTCCCTAATAAAGTTAGATGTATAAATATATCAAATGGTGGATGAAGATGGTAATACTTTAATTTTTATTTCAAAGCATAGTTTCACATAAAGCTCCATTTTAAATAAAAAGTGAAATATTTATTAAATACTTTAATCCAACCTCACCAAATTTAAGGACATCCAAATCATACCAAGCGTATTCTCAGACCACAAAGCGTTGAAACTAGAGATCAATTGCAATAGATCAACTGCAGAGAGAATCCCAGATACGTGGAGATTGAACAACATGCTATTAAAAAGTGGCTGGATAAAAGAGGAAATTAAACAGGAGATTAAAAGATTTGTAGAAATGAATGACAATGAAAACACGACGTACCAAAATTTCTGGGACACAGCGAAAGCAGTATTAAGAGGGAAATTTATATCATTACAGGCCTATCTCAAGAAACAAGAAAAACTACAAGTAAACACCCTCACATCTCATCTTATAGAGCTAGAAAAAGA
>PVKE010012115.1:0-38929 GCA_004027555.1 Craseonycteris thonglongyai
AAAAAAAAAAAAAAAAAAAAAAAAAAATGATATGTCCTTAGCTCAATGCACTTGATTCAGTGGTTTCCTTTCCTACCTATTAGCTAACAATTTTCAAATCTTAATCATCAACTTAAACCTTTCTAGACACATATATTCAACTCGTTAGTAGTATCTCTACTTCAGATACAAATTACTCACAAGTAAACATCTTTCCCTTCTTCCTCCTTTATTCACGTTTATGGGAACAAATCACTATCTACTCAGTTACCCAAGGCAGTAATATAAAGCCACCTTTAGGCCTTTATCTCTTTTACTTCCTACATCCAATAGTTTCCGTGTCTTACTAGCCTACTTCTAAGGCTAATGCATCCATCTTCTTCTCTACCCCATTAAGCCCTTACTTCTTTACCCATTGCCTTAATTAAGACCAGCAGTATTTCTCTTTGACTCTTGGAATCATCACCAATTTGGTTTCCATGCTTCCAGTCTTAACCTTTTATCATATTAAAGCCCTTCTTGTCATTGTCAGCATGACAGTTCCTCAACTAGATGGGAGAACATTTGAGAACAGTAATATTGTTTTCCTTTGTTATAAACCTGTTGCTTAGCAAAGTCATTGGCACATAGTGCAGGCAAGTCTCAGAGATATTGCAGGTTTGGTTCCAAACCACCTCAGCAAAGCAAGTATCACAATAAAGCAAGTTGTAATCTTTTTGCTGGTGGAAGGTCTTGCCATCAATTTGTAAATAGCACAACATCTGTGAAGCTTAATAAAATGAAGTACAATAAAATAAGGTATGCCTGTAGTTACTCAATAATTAATATAAATCCAGATATCAGGAACAAATCCAAGATCTTTATGTGTGTTAAGCACCCTCATATAACCCTGCAAGGTAAACACTCCTATTATCCCCACTTTATTGAAGAGAAATCTGAGGCAAAAAGTGGTGAAGTAATTACCAACTTATTCAACTAGGAAAAGATAGAATCAAGAATGAATTCCAGGTGTTAACTTAATAAATAAAAAATAATTGTATGGACAGATGAGTGAATCAATGAAGAAAGATACTTATTTTGTTGACTATCTAGTGATCCTCTTATCTGAGCTTGTTCACAAAATCTACTCTTCCCCAAGGCCAGAGAGGTATCTGGAAGAACCCCCTGAGGCCCAAAATGCACCTTCTATCTTTTCACTTGTTCTGGAGATTTCTCCATCAGAGTTTGTTGTTCTATCTTGAAGCTTTGCTCTCTTAAGTCACCAATGCCATTTTGAAGAGAAATACCTTTCTTACTCACTATCATTTGTTTTTTAGTGTGGATGAATGAAGGTTATGTTAGGAGGAGCTGGGATGGGAAGGGTCGTGAGGGTGGTGATCTTCTGAGTTGGGTGGTAAAGGGGAAAGAGTTTAGAAAATAGTGGCCAGCAACAACAGATACTCACTTCCTCTATGTCTGGATTCTTTATGAGTTTTTATTGCAGAATGTTTATTGGCTCTTATGTTTGTTTTGATTTCTTTTTAATAAAAATGCTTAGATTGCCAGAACTGGAAATGAAAGGTGATAACATGGAAATCTACTGTGACCATAAACTCATCAGGGTTGCAGGAAATCTCACAATGCAGAATTTATGAGACCAGACGGGGCCTGGCTACCCACCAGGAACTTTTCATCCTCATGCCTGGGTGATAAATTACACCATCACTTTCCGAGACCATTTGCTAGAGAAAAGCAAATTAGCCCAGTAATTTTTAAATTACACATCTGAGGTTTCACAAAGACACATCCAATCTGGTTATGTTTTGGTCCTGAGGCCCTGGCTTCCTGATTCTTCTCAGGTTGTACTAACCCCAGTTGTTATTTGATTCTGAAGGAAGTACAATTATTTTTGTAGGCTTGAAGCCCATAATGGAAGAAAGCTAAGAATTATGAATGTTTCAACTAACTCTTAATTTTCTTAGGACTTTTTGCTCTACCTGTTGGCCCTGAGTTTCCTTAAACTAAGTTAATCCTGAAATGTGTATGTATTTTAGGGTTTGGAATATTTGGTTTTATTATCTAAATTGCATTCATGTCCATGTAACTGAAATTACAGCTTCTTCTATGTATGTTTTATGCTATTACTTGATGACTATGGATAACATGGTATTTTGAGTCACTACCAATGGCTTTTTAATTAATGTTTCTTTTCACCTTTATTGAGGTATAATTGACAAATAAAATTATAAGCTATTTAAAGTTACATTGTGGTGATTTGATATACATATACATTGTAAAAGAACTTTCCTCCATCCATTTAATGAACCCACCCATTACCTCATATTATTTACTTTTGGGGGCGAGGGGGTGGGGAGTAGTGTGAGAACATTTTAAGTTTTCTGTCAGCAAATTTTTACTTAAATTATTTTTATTGAGGTAGCATTGGTTAATGACATTATTTAAGTTTCAGGTGTACAACAAGATTATTTGCTATCTGTATACTCTATAATGTGCTTACCACCCACAGTCTAGTTTCTACCTGTTACCATATATATGAACCCTTCTCCCCTCACTTTCTTCCCCTCTGGTAATCACCCTTCTATTGTCTGTATTTATGGGTTTTTTGTTTTGTTTTGTTTTGTTGTTAAGTTATTTGTTATACACAAATTTCAATTATACAAGTAATCACCTATTGTCACCATGCTTTACATTAGATTCTCAGGACTTCTTTCTTTGAAAAGTTTGTACCCTTTTACCAACCTTTCCCTATTATACTCTCCCCCCAAAACCTTGCAATGACTTTTGTACAGTCTGTTTCTATGAGTTTGACTTTTTTTTTTTTTCAAGATTCCACATGTAAGCAATACCATGCAATATGTTTCTTTGGATTATTTTATTTAGCATAATGCCCTCAAGGTCCATTCATATTATCATAAATGTAGAATTTCCTTCTTTCTCATGGCTGAATAATATTGCATAATTACATGTACTACATCTTCTCTATCCATTTATCCACTGATGACTAGGTTGTGTTCGTGTTTTGGCTACTGTGAATAATGCCTCAATGAACTTGAGGCTTCTGTTATCTCTTCAATGTCCTATTTTCTTTTCCTTTGGCTGTATACCCAGAACTGAAATTGGGGCTCATGTGGTAGTTCTATTTTTAATTTTTTGAGGAACCTCCATATTAATGAATTTTTTAAACTATAAAAATGCTAAAATAGTCTGACATTTTAGCTTAGTTTGACATTCTTTCCTTGTAGTCAGATAGAGGAAAGCAAATTTCCTGTGTGGACATTTTTCTTTTTTGTTCCCAAGTCATTCACTCACTCATATACCCATCTCTTCATTCATTTATTCCTTGGATCAATACTCACTGATCACCAAGTATGTCCCAGGTACCCTACCAGGGGAAACAGATGAAAGGTCCCATTTTCATGTATGCATGAGTAGGGTTTGCAGAAAGGGTCACAAGTGATGACTGCACAAGCCCGTGAGAGTAAGTCCAGAGTACTCTGGAGAAAACAATGGTACTTCATGCCCCAAACTAAGCTCTGTGTGTGTTAACAGTCCCCTATTTCCCTCTCCTGTATTCTGCTCTCCTCTCCCCCACACCACAAGGCTTTTCTGTGTGTCAGCATCATTTTATCTTCATCCAGATATGCTTCTTCAATATGGCCACCTGCTGCCCCACAAGCATATTCTCCCATCATGGCAACCCTATCTGAAAGAAAACTTCTTTTTCCTCTCTGCATGTGTGAATTCCAGAAACCATTCTAATGGGCTCTTTTTAATCATATGTCAATCTCTTGGAAATATCATAGTTGCCAGTAAAACGGGGCACTTTTTTTGGTCTGAACTGGGCTGTATTATTTTCTATGAGAGGGTGGTTGTTAAATTTAGAGAACCACCTGGAAAAGGGAACATCCATCATAAATTTCATCATACCGTTACTCCCTTCTAAGTACTTACCACAACTTGTAAAATATTGTTATGTCTGAGCTGTTTATTAAATGCCAGTTCCTCTAGACATTAACTTCCATGGAAATAGGAACTGTGGCAAATACTCTAGTACTGATACATGCATTGCAAAGTTTATATTCTTATTCTGTTTGGATCTTATTTGTATATCCCTGTATCCCTAGTGCCTGCACATTGTAAGCATTTAATACATGTTTGTTGAACAAATGAATTGGTGCTATTGAATTACTCCCTTAAAGTGGCCATGGTTTTTGTCCCTGTATTTTCTGTTTTTATTCTACTGGAAACCTCATATCCTTTCAGACTAAAGTACTAGAGTGCAATAGATGGGAGAATGGGGTCGTGTTGTATATTCAGATACCTATGGATTTGAACTTTCTATCACTTCCTACCTGAGTATCTGATTCTTCCATTGTACTATGAAGATAATGTGTACTCTGCTTTGATAATTTGATTGGTAAATAATGTCATGTTGCAAACTGTTTGTGATTGTGCTTGTTGTGGTTTTCAAACATGTCTGTAAATTCTTTGTCACTCTTCCTGTCATGAGATAGAGATTAATCCCTCTCCCTTGAAGATCAGCTGGCCTCAGTGACTCCCGTTTTTTGTTTGTTTGTTTGTTTGTTTGTTGACAGAGACAGAGAGAGACAGAGAGAAGGGGGAGGACCCAGAGCAGTCTCCCTAGTTGTACATCTTCAGTTTTTGACATGGTTTCATTCCACACAGGTGGGCGGGGGCCTCACAGGGTGGGAACTGGGCTCAGGGCCTCCCATATGGAAGGCATGCCCCCTCGAGCCAGGGGCAGAACCGGAAAGGGGTGAGAACTGAACTGGAGGCCTCCCACATGGGAAGCATACCCCAGTTCAGCATATGGGTTCACATGGGCTGGGGCCAGGATTTGATCCTCAGTACCCGGGGCTGCAAAGTAAGTGTTTAACCTGCTGAGCCATCTTGGCTTCCCCCAGTGACTCCTTTGTAATGAGTAGAATGTGGTAGAATGACTTTTAATGCTTTCTCAAGGCACACACCTTTGGAGCCCTGAGTAGTATCTAAGAGCTCTGGCTACTTCAAGCTGCATGCTGGAGGAACCACAGTGAGATAGCGAGAGCTAGGACTCACCCACTCCAGCCCAGAGCTGTTGAATTCTTTCTAAGTCAGGCACCAGGAATGTGAGTGAAGAAGTTGTCAGGATGACTGCAGCCAAGCCCTCAGCCTGATAGCCAGCCCTGCCAGGCCGCTAGGTGCTTTTGCTTGAGAGGCTGCGATCCAGAACTGGCCCACTGCGCCCAGCCAACCCCCAGAACTCCCAGACGTGTTGATAATCCATGGTTTTTGTTGTTCTATAACAATAAGGTTGAGTCAGTTTAATACAGACCAATTTATATATAATCAGGAGGGTTATTGACCTCCTACTAATGATAATTTTAAAGCACAAATCTTAAATCACATGCTACTATTTCAGAGTATATCATATTCCAAATGAGGTAAATGATATGTGAGAATTAGCCATCTTTTGGAATAATCATAAATGGTTGTAAATAAACTAGATTGACTTAATAGTATGTTTGTTTGATTTACAGCAGGGTTGTCAAACTGGTGGCCCGTGCGCCCCATGCAGCCCCCAAGGTAATTTTTTGTGGCCCACAATGCTCTGAAATAAAATGAAAATAGAAAAATTGTTATGAAGAAAATAGTGCTTAGGGGAGACCGAGGCAATACCGTACACACAATTCCCTCGTTAACCTTTAACTACTGAAGACGAGTATACACGTGGCCCAGTGCCTTTCCTGGGGGCCTGTGGGCGTGTATAAACGCGCTGACTCAGTTCAGGTGACGTTTGTAAATGTGATGTGGCCCGCGTGAATCTTGCATGTTGCACCAAATGGCCCGTGTTTTAATTGAGTTTGACACCCCTGCTTTACAGTAGTGAATGTGAAGCAATGTAGCCCAGTAGTTAAAGCCACGGGCTTTGGACACAGGCTACTTGGTTTCAGAATTTACTCTGCCATTTCCTAAGTGCCAGACCTTAGACAAGCTTCTTGTCATCTGTAATACTTAGTTTTCTCATAAAAACATAAATTTTGACAGTATTTAACAATAAACATAAAATTAAATTATTCCCATAAACTTATCCCACTGCTTGGAAAGCAGTGCGTAATCAATGTTAACTATTATTATACTGGGAATTACAGCGAAGCAACTGCATGCTACTGGGCCAAACGGCCATGAAATTTGGAACCATGAGCTACATTCATGAAGGAGGCATTGAATTAATTCAGAGAGCCTGACACAGAGAAAACAACCCACAAATAAAATGTGTGCTTGATAAAATGGCCTGTGGATGCCTAAATTATCCTAAGGTATAATTAATATTCTATAGCACGTTTTCATTATGCTTCTTATTAGATAATATTGTGTTGACCAAGCTGGAATTCCCACTGAGTCAATTTCTTCTGGCAGTGAATTTTCTTCCCGTACTTCATAAACTCTTTGGGAACAACATTAAAATGTTCATTTTCCTGGAACAAAATGTGTGCTCATTGTGACATTCTTGCATTTAAATTAGTGAAATCAGAGCCATAGAACATTAATTTCTAGAATTCTGTTCTATAAGAATAGATTATAAAGCCTTGTCTACTCAAGGGATGCTTAAGACCATAAGTGGTCCTCTGTTTTTTGATGTTCACAACATTTCTTATACATATATTCATGGAAGAAGGTAAGAGCACGGAAATACTGGTAAAATTCTTGACTGTTCATTCAGTACTTTGACCCTGTGGCTATACACAGATTGGTAAGGTTATAGCTTCATAGCTCTAAGTGGAATCAATTTCTAAGTGATTTTATTTTTCAGTGTTCAAAGCTTGCTTTTTATATTTTGACTGACATTTTGTTCCACTTGTACAGGCAAAAACAATACTGTTGAAAATTGACAAAGTAGATAAACAAAAGAGGTGACTTAACAAGAGGAAGCCCTGCGATCTCCCCTACCCTCAACTTCAGTCCACCTAAGCCTTTTGGTAACTTTGAAAAAAGAAGCATGTCTCTCTGTTTTCTTATTTCTTGGCATATCAAAAGGATATAATGGCTTCTCCAGAGTGAGGGGATAAATGTTGATACTGGGGATGAAACTTTAGAAAAATGGGTGTTTCTGTAATCATGGGCTGTGTACATGGATATATGCTACGTATCACAGGGCAGGATTTATATCTCATCTATGACAGGATACAAAAGAGTAGTTGTTTTGTATTTTCCTGTATCAGAAGACAATTAAAAAAAAATGTTTATCAATGGGTAATATGGGAAAAGTGAATACAATTTAAAGAGAAACTACCTAGGTCTCTAGGTTTTTAAGGATTGAGATAAAAAAGGAAATTTTAAAGATGGGTATTTTTGACATTTGAACCATCTCAGATGTCCCTGTATGCAGTCAAAGAGAATGCAGGGAAATATTTTAAATGTGACCAGCGCACATTGAATCGACATAAGTTACGTGCAAAATATTCTGTTCACACTTTATCCCGCATAATAATAACGTGTCTCTTTCTCACAATACCAGACTCAGAGGAGACATACATTCATTAATGGTTTGACAGGTGGAACATCCTCTTTGCTTTAGAGCCCACAGCCCTCTATAGAGTGGTGGAAACTGTGTCAAGTTTGAATCTCAAGTTGTGTCAAAGTGTGAAATTTTTTTCAGTACAAAGGAGATTGCCAGGAAGGACTTAGATTTTATGGTTGCATAAAAAATTTTTAAATGCTTTTGGAAGTGAGGAACTGTGAATAGGATCATTAGTTTTAGTTCAGAGTCTGTATTTTTACGACCCAACTGATATAGAATAAAAGGGGTTATATATATGTATATATATATATATGTATAGAGAGAGAGAGAGAGAGAGAGAGAGAGAACTGGTTTGTGAAAATATATTTAATTGCCTTATTAGTCATTGAGTTACTTTACAAATAATAATAGTAACAATAACAACATGCACTTACACAGCACCACTATGTGCCAAGCACTGTTCTAATTCCTGCACACATATAAATTAATTAAATCCTTACAGCAACCCTCTACTAATGAGGAAATGAGACATAAAGGGTTTAAGTAAATTTTCCAAGCTCTCACAGAACTGCGGTTTGAACCCCAGCATTCTGATTCTAGAGTTGGTTCTCTTAACCACTGTAGGTGTCTTAGCAAAGATTTATAATAAATCTGTGAAATAAATGAGTCAAATATTCTGAACCACTACATTCAGTATATTATCCATTGGATTCTTTTTTTGATGTTTGAACATAATGACCAGAGTATGAAAATCCAAATAGAACCTCCTAACAATATAGGAATTCACACATTTGACAATTAAATCCTTCTTTAACAACCATGCTGGGTTCTGGGGACACCATAGGAAACAAGACTTCCTTTCACCTCTTAAAGGGGCTGTCTTCCAGGGAAGAGAGACAGGTAAACTGAGAATTAAAACCCAGAGTTGTAAGTGCTAAGATAGGAGGCAGGGGAGAGTGCATCACGGGAATACAGAAGAGAAGCTTCTTGTTTAGACTGTACAGTGGAAGAAAATCAGGGAAGACTTCTTGAAGGAAGTGACTTCCAATCAGAGACCCTGGAATATAAGTCTTTAACTCATGGAAGAGAAGCCAAGAGGTTGCAGGTTTGGGAGGAGTAAAGAGTCCGGATAAAGAGAATAGCACAGAAATCTAGCACTTGTTTTCCAGTAAAAAAAAAAAAATAGCTTAAGTATTTTAAATATTTTGAATATGTGTGCCCATTACTTCAAGTTGGAGTCAATAAAGTTTGGAGAGGTATAGGAATAGTAAAGATTATGAAATGGCCATTCCTTTTTCCCTCCTTGTTTTTAGAATATAGCACTTTAAGATGTGAAATAGAGCCCAGGCACGTGTGCATGTGTTTAGTAGGCCTGTGAGTGAATTATTCAAGATCTATGGAAATCTTGGCACCACGTTAACCGATAAGATGGAAATTTAGTGTTCATGTATGTGTGTGTGTATATATATATCCCTACAAAGGCATTCTGACCCAATATAACTCATATAAATATTCCTTTTTATATTATGAAAGGAACATCCCTTGTGTCTCTATGTAACCTTGTTTCAAAGGCACAATTTTGCTCATCCCTGACTGGTTATATATGACCACTAAACAAAAATTTCCAGTAATGAGTTTCTCATTCATTTCAGTTATATAAGTGGATGTTCTGTTTTGTGATAAACAAAAGGCCACACTTAGAGTAAAACTGCAGAGAACATTTTGTGAATTTTTAAAGAATACATTTTGAAGTTTTAGCACAGGCCATCCAATGCAACCTGTGTCTTTCTTTTCTGTTAAAAAACAAACAAGGGAAAGCTGTGATGGCTCAGTGGGTTAATTGCTCACTTTGAAGCCCTGGGACCGAGGATTGAATCCCGGTTCCGGCCCATGTGGACCCACATGCTGAACTGGGGTGTGCCCCCAGTTCAGTTCTTGCCGGGGCCTATACAGGAGGCTCCCAGCCCAGTTCCTGCCTTGCGCAGCTCTGTGCCCACCTGTGGAGTGAAACTATATGGAAAACTAATGCTGTCAACTATGGAGACTGCTCTGGGCCCTCCCCCTTCTCTCCATCTCTCTCTGTTTCTCTCTGTCTGTCAAAAATTAATAAAATAAATCTTAAACAAACAAACAAACAAAGACCTACACCAGTAAGAATGAAAACACATTTGAAACTTAGTCATCGGAACAGCACTCTGTATTTGGTCAGTGGGGCCAAGATGCCAGACAAAAACCCCAACAGGTATAAAAGTGCAGGTTCTGCCCACTCTGGTGAGGTAGCTGCTCATTTCATCTGTCAACAAGCTATCTCAGATGAACATGACTGTCTTAAAATAATGTCATTCCCTTTAACATGGGGGTTCGAAGAAGACACCTTAGCTTCTTAGAGTCACTAAGATATCATCTAGTTCATTTTACTGCTCGATTATTTAAACGTAAAGCACCAAGCAGTGCAGCTACTGAATAATGTATCACTTTAATGTATCTATTATATTTTTTATTTCTGAAGGACATTTAGGACATATTGTTTCAGTATTTCTGCCCAGCCCCCTACTACGCAGAGCAACATAGCATGCTATTTTGTGTCAGTCTACATAACTCATTAAAAAGAAGTGAGAAAATTTTAAGGAAATGAAGGAGGGGACACTGGGATGGCTCAGTGGGTTGAGAGCTCATCTTGCAGCCCCGGGGTCTGAAGATCAAATCCTGGCCCTGGCCCGAGCCAATCCATAGGCTGAACTGGGTTCTAACCAGGACAAGCCTCCTATGTGGGAGGCCCCTGGTTCAGCTCCCTCCTGGGGTGTGCTTCCCATCTGGGAGGCCCCCGGCTTGCGAGGCTGGGCCTCCCATTCAGGAGGCCCCTTACTCTGTTTGTTCCCTGCACAGACCCACACCCACCTGTGAAATGAAAATTAGGTGGAAGGCTGATGATGTGCAACTATGGGAACTGTCTCTCTGTCTCTCACTCCCTCTCTCTCTCTCTGTCAAAGAATAAAATAAAATCTTTAAAAAAAGAAATTTACCTTTAAAAGAAAGTGAAGGAAAATCATGACCTGTAAGTATAGTCCATGGCTGGATACCATGGAATAAAATGAAACTATCATTGTAGTTCCATTTTATTATTTCGTGTTTATTATTATGAATAATAAAATGTGGGTAAAAGCAAAAAAAGCGTGAAGAGAATGTGGGAAAGCAAATTTCACATTGTGGAAATATTGTTTGAACACAACTTGAGTGTTTTGAAGAGACACATCATTATGTAACTTCTCTGAAATGTTGATATGGCCGTTTTCATTTTCTGCAAAGATTACTGTCTCAAAATAAAGTCCCAGATACCTTGTAACTGGTTGTACAAAATCCTGCTACAGTAGATGTTTGTGTCTATGACTTCAGGGTTATCCACAGGGTATTACTCTTGATTTAACTGAATATAGTAGAGCCTCATTTGTTCAACATCATTGGATAAATTGAACCTTTAGATAATGGAATTCTCTCACTTTCAACTACAAATCTATTTTATAACTGTTTTATTCTACCACCTATAAATTCAGTGGCTCCACATTAGTTAAAAGCTATAAAGCCAAACGTCTTACATAGCCGGTAAAGTTCCCCCTCACTGCCTTTCTAGCATCTTCTCTACAGTACTTTAAAATATATGCCACAGCCATGCAACTAATTGTGTTTCATGACTCTGTGTCTTTACTAATACTGGTTCCTCTTATTGAAATCAACCCCTCCTCACTCCTTTAGTTAAGCCTAAATTATCCCAAGATCTCTCTCTGCCTATTCATTACCTTTGTTTGTTTGTTGTTTCTTTTTCCCGGTCTTTTTTCTTGTCATCTGTTTTATTCTTTGCTTCTTCCAGGATAGTGGAAGCAAAGTTTGAGCATTCAGGACAATCATATGAGGTCCTTGGTGAACTACAGAAAGCTGGACCCACCGCCAGAATTTCTACTCCAGTAGGTCAGGGCTGCGCAAGTGCTTTTCCTCTCTAACAAGTTCCCAGGGCACGCTGATGCTGCTGGCCCCAGGATTTATTCATAGTTTGAGAACAACTACTTCAGAAAATTACTTTCCCCTTTTAACTGCTCTTATACATTTGCAGAAGACTTTAAAAGCAAATAACTAATCTCATTGGAGTAAAATACACAGCTAAAAAGAAGCATCAACTAAGACAGGGTCTGACAAGTGAGGTTGGGTTCATGAATTTTGTGACACCTATTTTGACTTCTCAGAGAGCTTCTGTATACCCCCAGTTCTAGGCTCTTGGTAGCTCAAAGTAGAAAATAAATGACTTCTCAGTAAGTGAGCTATTATTCTACCTTAAGTTATAGTTTTTGTGGATTCTGACTGTCTCCTTCAAATTTTTGCAGCTATCAACCATGCAAAACTCAGCAATAGGACATCTTTGAGCAAGTGTTCTCAAATTTTCATATGTGTAAGAATCTCCTGATGAATCTTGCTTTAAATGCAAATTCTGATTCAGCTGGTGTGAAGTGGGATCCAAGATTCCACATTTCTAACAAGCTCCAGGCCAGTGCTCATGCTGCTGGTCCATGGATCACATTTTGAGAAGTAAGGCGTTAAGGTGCTTTCCAGGGAGGACTTCCCCTGGATCAGCTTCTCATTCAGTTAAAGAACAAGGGGGATGCCAGGGTAGTGCAACTGGCTGAGTGCTTGCTTTGCAACCATGAGGTCCAGGCATTGAATCCAGCCCCGGGCCCTGACCGGTAGTGAAGGTTCTCGCCTCCCATGTGGGAGGCCCCCTGCTCGGTTCCCACCCCACATGGCCCCACATCCACCTGTGTGGAATGAAGCCATGTCACAACTAATAATGTACAACTATGGAGACTACTCTGGGCCCTTCCCCTTCTCTCTCTCTCTCTTTCTCTCACACACACCTTCTCACAAATAATAAACTAAATCCTTAAAAAAAAGAATAAGACATTATGAAGAGAGCCAGTGACACTCCAAAAGGTTAAACATATTGCGGACTAAAATTTGTGAAACCCTTGTGATTGTTGGTGCCTTATTTTGCAGTCTATGTGGCACATCTGTGTTGGGGTCATAATCAGGTGGCATTTGTCTTCAAATTCAGCCTTGCAGCAATCTGCAGCACTCCAGTGAGTTCCAAACACCAGCAAGCCTCTTTCTGGGGGACAACAGACAGTTGCCAGTGGTCGTTCCTCAGCTCACTCTCTGTGGTATTTGTACACCTCAAGGAAATTTGTTTGGCAAAACAAAAAGAGCAAGGTCTTGCCCCAACCCCAAGGTAAGACGTCTTAGCACATGTTCCTCACTCAGGGATCTGCAGACCATTCATTGTCTGTAGTTCCCTAGAAGCAGAGTCTGGGCCAGCGCTGCATGTGCATACAATGTATCAGGGGAGCACTCTCAAAAGACTCCTGTAAGAGAGCTGGAAGTAGGATGGAGAAGGGGGAGGGACCAAGCCAAGATGTGGTATCAAGAACATTAGCCTTAATCTGATCAGTGGGGGTTCTTGAGTATAAATTGCACTATAGACTTGTCTGAACTTGGGACAAAGGAACCAAGTTTGGGGGCTCCCTGATTAGTCATTGATCACTTGAGGGTGAGAGAGTTAACCCAACAGGCATCTCCAAGGCAAGGTGACTCCCATCCACTGAGGATGATCCCTTGGAGAAGGGTGCGGCTGTGAATTATTATCAGCGTGTCTCACCACAGGGATGTGTGTGCAGGATGATAAAAGGGACCAGAGCCAGGGACCAGCAGTGTCCACTGTGAGAGAGGACAGATACACCAGCAGACATAGATTGCTTCCATGGGAAATCCTCCCCTGTGGCTGGATAAACAAACCCTCTCTTAGGAAGCATAGGAGTGGCATTGAAGTTAGAAGCAATCAGAAATCCAGAGAAGGGATTTGACAGATGAAACATGGGTATATTTAGGACCCAGAAGCAAACCTGGAACACTAGCCAGGAACTCAATAGTGGGGCATATGAAGCTGCCCTGGGTAGCCTGCTGGCCTAACAATGCAGTCTCAGTTCTACAAAGACTTCTCCAGTGAAAGCCTGCCAGGATGGCAGCCATTCTTTGGGGGGTGTCCTATCCGGTTACCTTCTGCTAGTTTCACACACTCCAAGTTCACTCTCTCCTAGGAAATCAAAGAGCACTTCTGTCTTTTCAGATGACAAACATTTTACTTTCTTGGTACCACCCCAAGAATGAGAAAATGCCAGCCTCCAAGATTTTCATAAATGAATAATTTCAAAACCTAAAAAATTCTTTCCAGAGCTCAGGGAAAAACAACAACAACAAAGACAACGAAACTCTGTCATTTATCTTTTCAACCCAAGTGTCTATGTCTTCCAAAGTTAATTGCATTAATTTTCTATATCACGTATTTCTAGTTTGAAACAAACTCATGTGAAATAAATGCACATTTAGTTGTAAATGCCCTAACAATAGGCAATGTTTTGTCCCCAGGATATACACATTTTGAAAGTCTCTGTTGCTCTAAAATTGTGTAATGGTGTCTAGTCTGGAAATGTAAGTACCTTGAGGAACAAACACAATGAGTCCAATCATTTCAACACCTTAAAATTATATTTTTCTTAAAAAAAGCACAACTCTATTAGCCAGGAATGAGAGACATTGTCTAGACCGCTTCCTTCAGGCTGAACAAACAGGGGCCAGCACAACTGGCCGCTTTGCACTTGGACGTGGGCAGCCGTGGAGAGCTGAGGGCTCAGGAAGGGGGGCGGGTGGCTGGGGAGGATCTCCACAGCTAGGCAGAGCACTAGCACATCATGCCTCTCTGAGTCCCATAAGGGGGGCAGTCAGTACCTCCTACTATAACAGCCGATTCCTGCGTCGCTGGAGCTGGAAGTCAGACAGCACACGCATTCTTTGTTCTAGATTTGGATTCCTCAGATGCCAAATAGAAGTCCTGGTTGGCTCTCCAACCAGCCCTGTCTATAGACCTGCCCAGCTCAGGGAACAGCCACTCCATTATTCTGGTGCCCAGGACAAAATAATTTCAGTCATCTTCACCTCATCTCTTCTTCTAGCCCATGGTCAGTCCATTAGCTAAGGCTGTTGGTACTGGCACTAAAACCAGGATTTGCTCCTCCACACCCCCTCACTGTACTGTGGTCCCGCACCACCGTCTCTTGCCTGCATTGTTGGAGAAGCTCCCTACATGGTCCTCCATCTGCACTTTGGCCCACAGCACTGCTTATAGGGCAGCCAGAGTGATCCTTTGAAAAGGCGAATCAGATCACGCCACAGTCCTCTGTCAAAAACCCTCCATAAGTTCCATCAGTCTCTAAAGTAACAGGCTTTGCAGGAACCACCTCTCTATTCCTATAGACACCACATTCTTGTTTAAACTCCTTACTTTCGTCCATCCATTTGTTCCATCCCAACATAAAACCAAGCTGGCCTCTTGCAGTTTCTGGAGCATTCCAGGCATGATCTCACCTTGGAGGTTTTGCTTAGAATATTCTGTCCCAGATATCTGCATGGCTAACTTCCATGCCTCAGCAAGTCTTCACTCCAAGGTCACCTTCTTATTGCCTGATGCCCATATTTGAATAACAAACCTCCTACCCCAGCTCCCACACTCCCTTTCCTCCCATTGATGTAATTTCTTTCTTAATTCTTTTTTTTTTTTTTTTTTATTGTTTTTGACAGAGATATGGAGACAGAGAGAAGAGGAGAGCCCAGAGCAGTCTCCATAGTTGTATGTCATCAGTTTTCAACATGGTTTCCTTCCACATAGGTGGGCGGGGGGCATGAAGGGCAGGAACTGGGTTGGGGGCTTCTTGCATGGGAGGCACACCTCCTTGAGCCAGGAGCTGGAACAGAGGGGGGGGGCAAGAACCAAACTGAGGGCCTCCCACATGGGAACCACACCCTAGATAGGCATATGGGTCCACACAGGCAGGGACCTGAGTTTGGTCTTCAGTCCCCGGGGCTGCAAAGCTAGCACTTAATCTACTGAGCCATCCCAGCTTCCCTCTCTTAATTCTTATCATTAGCCAAAATATTAAATTTTTACTTATATTTTTATTGCATATTTTCCCAGTACAATGTAAGCACCATGAAAATAATGATTCATTCCTGTTGAGTTCATGTGTTGATGACCAGTACCGAGCGCACTGTGGCACGTTAGTGGCTCAGTAAATATTTAAAGAAATCTTGCACCCTGAAAAACACTCAGCCCGTCAGCATGCTGGGCCCTGAGAATAAATAAATCAGCAAGACAGACGTGGTCCCTGCATCTACAGGGTTTATCATTTAGGGTTAAACAGTCTCATATGGTAGTCACTGGTCACATGTGGCTATTTAACTTTCAATTTGCTAAATGAAGTAAACTTGAAAGTTCAGTTTTCAATCACGCTAGCCACATTTCAAGTACTGTATAGTCTCATGAGGCAAGTGGCTTTTGTTGGACAGACCAAATGTAGAGCATTTCCAATATCACAGAAAGATCTCTATTGAATAACCTGACAGAGATTTTTAACTCTTCTACTTCAATTTCCTCATTTACACATGAAGACACTGAGCCTCCAGGCAGTGGTGACTTGACCAAGATCACCAAGCTAGTTCATAACAAGTCCAGTATTAAACCCAGTTCTTCTGATTCCCCAGGCCAATGTACAGAAAATCATGATATTGAAGTGCTATCTACTTCTTTTGACAAATCAAAATATGAAAAATAAATAAACAAAACAAAAAAACCTTCCCTTTCCTTTATGGTATGACTATATTCAATTATAAAGACTGGAAGGGTTATTTTGTGAGCATTTCTCTTTTCCTGCTATTGTCTGAATCCTTTTTCTATTTGGGAGGCATTTCCTACTGTATGACATTGGGTGAAATGTAGAGCCCAGCTCCTTTTTAGAAACTGAAAAAATCCAGGTGGGCATTTTTCCCTTCTTCTTATGATGGCTGGGTGTTGGATTTGTGACCAGACTCTGTTAATCGGACGCTCCTGCCCAGGACTTTTCACAGGGACCAGCAAAGACTAAAAGAAATGCAGCAACTGTTTATAGTTACTTAGGTCACTGCAACTGCCATTTGAGAAAATAGTTTTCAGACTTGGACTCAGCTTGTTTGCTGCCCATTTTCAAGTCCCAATTAATCTGTCCTTCCTCCATTTATGTGAGCTACCTACTATTCTACACATTTTTAAGGCTCAAATCAACCAAAGTTTATTTCTGTTGCTTGCAGCTAAAAACCCTGACTTATAAAATGCACCAATCACGTTTAAATTCACTTGATTTTAAATGAACGCTTTCTAATATTTCTGTTGATATTGAACCTTGAACATTGAGCTTACACAGAAGCAATTGCTCCTGGCTTCATCAGTACTCATAGAAGATAGACAACTCAGAGCCTTGAGCTTCTTATTCTTTTGGAGGAATTAGCTGATTCAATTGATTGTGTGTTCAGTGATTAAGGGGAGCAAAATGTAACCATTTCCAGATCCGTGAGTCACTCTAGTTTTGGAAAGCCCTTCAGGGAAATACTTGGTGAACTGAGGCTTAAAGTGTTCTGATACTTGAGAAGTTCTGATAATAAATACTTCCTTGTGAGTTCTATAAAGTTAGGCATCAATAACAGCCAGTCTTTCTCACCTACTCAGCAAATTTAAGGAAAAATGCAGTGAGTAATGTTGAGCTGGTGAGAGAATTTTCCAAGTTTGAGAATGTCTGCAGAGTAAAGTTGTTCATTAGTACTTTGGAATAATATCATCTTATATTGAATCTACTATATTTAATTTCTATTCCCCAAATGATCGGGCATTGATTTTTTTTTTCTAAAACAAAATAGTCTGTAGCAACTACATTGACCTAATTGGTATTTATAACCATCTTACCCAATGACTGCAAAATGCACATTCTTTTCAAGTGCAAGTGATAGGTTTCACAAGATCGACCAAATGCTGGAGCAGAAGGAAGGAAGGAAGGAAGGAGAAATTTCAAGTGATTGAAATCCTGCCCCGTATGTTCTCTGGTTGTGATGTAATTAGATTAATAACATAAGATATCTGGAAAAACTTCAATATTTGGAAATTAAATAACAGACTTACAAAAACTCATGGGTCAAAGAAGAATTGATTACAATGGATATTAGAAAATATTTCAAATTGAGTGATAAAAGTATAAAGGAATTCAAGTAGAGGAATTTTTTAACATCAGATAATGGCAAATGATTAAAACCTACCTAAAGTTTGTTATAAGACTTTAAAGCTTATATTCTGACATTTCACCTTAACCATCACTGTGGGGAAGATGTTAATACACATGGGCAGGTCATTAAGCACCTCCTTCCTCTGAAGGAGTCATTAAGACGCCTATCAGTCTGCTACTTGGCCTATGGAAGAGTGATCTGGGTCCTGACCCTCACTTCCAACCTGGCCCCTTGCTCTACCTCAATCAGCCTCCACTCTCTGTTGCTTTCCTTGCAGTGCATAATAACATTCAAGAACATTTGATTATTGATTTGTGTATCTACTTATTTATTAGGTAGTGTAAGCAAGTTAGCTGTGACTTACCCTAGAGGTGTGTGGGGCTAGTGGCTTTCATGTAGAAAAGGCCAGATGTAGAGCATTTTCATCATCACAGGAAGTTCTACTAGACAGTGTTGATCTTTTAATCTCTTGATACATAATTCAGTCCAAACCCAGTATCTTCTTATAACAGGGGAATCTTGATATTTGAACATAGTTGGTACTGAAAACCTTGATTTCATGTAAAATAGTGACCATATTTCATAGGGAAGAAGGGTCTGATGTTGAAATAAGCTTGAGAAATGAAAGAAGAAAAAAATCATTAAAATAAAGTATTTTTTATGCTTAGGTTAAAATGGTAGTTTTGCACTAGTTATTAGAACAGTCAGAGAATAAATCAAATTCTGACTTTTGTGTATATGTAGTTATAAATAATTATGTGTGAGACAATATTCTTTAAGTAACATTTGGCTTTTGAAGCATAATCATAAAAAGGCTAATTTTTTTTTTAATTGAGGGCTTCATCAGTTTTCCTAGTGGCTTCTCTTAAAATTCCATATTAAAATTATTCCCTGCTAAAGTACATATTTAACCAAAATCCTGTTCTCACTTCTCTTCTTCACTTGTTCATCCTGTGAACTTCTCAGTTATCAAACTGGGGTAGGGGTGAGGAGAGTTCAAAAAGTTCATCAATATTACATGCATTAGTATCATAAAATCTAGCTTCTCCTGCAAGATCTTGAATTTTCCTTGGCAATTGTTTATAATTCATGTACAGAATGCCATCTATCACATGACTGAGAGAAGATAATGTCAAGCAAGAAGAAATGTTTGATTCAGAATTAATTTTTTAAAAGATTTATTGTTTTTGACAGAGAGAGAGATAGAGAGAGACAGAGAGAAGGAGGAGGACCCAGAGCAGTCTCCATAGTTGTACATCATCAGGTTTTGACAATTTAATTCCACACAGGTGTGGAGGGGGCATGCAGGGCAGGAACTGGGCGGGGGCCTCCCACATGGGAAGCTTGCCCCATTGAGAACTGAACTGGGGCCACACCCCTGTCAACATATGGGTCTGCACTGGCCAGGGCTGGGATTTGATCCTTGGACCCTGAGGTTGCAAAATAAGCACTTAACCCACTGAGCCATCTTGGCATCCCCCAGAATTAATTTTATATGTAGTTAGGGTGACTTCTGTCACTGTAGGAAAGTCAATCATTACTATTTAGAAAACAAGGATCTCTCTTTCTGCCGTACTGCAACTACTTCAATATGAAATGTTCCAAACAAAATATATGATTTAATTAAATATTACATTCAACTGAATATTTCACTAAATATTAAATATTTAATCAAATGTTATACTATAATATAAATATTAAATAAATATCATCTCAATAGCCAAGACTGCTATGCTCACCCATATTCATGCTCATTTCTTCTTTGGCATACTATACTCACCAGCCCCCTCACGATTAGGTGAAGCCATATGGCTGATTCTTACCAATAGAATGTGAACACAGTGATGCGGGTCACTTCTGAGCTGAGGTAGTGAAGACAAGGGGAATAGTATCCATGTTGTTTTGCTTGCCTCATCTGCCAGTCAAGTGCAAAAGACCCAGGAGAAGACACCAAGAGCCTAGGGAATGGTGGTTCTCTCTTTAAGAAATAAATGTCTGTTGGGTTAAAATACTGAAATTGTGGGGTGTTTGGTTATAGCAAATAGTCTACTTTGAATAGTATCTTGGGCCAATCCATATACTTAATGAATGTATCTATATGGGATTTCTGTTCAACGAACTAAAGTTGTCCAGAATTTGGCAGATTTTTAACAGTTACAATAATCGATTATACAAAAATGTGTTAAGTACTTACTCTATGCTTAGCAGGACCCTAAATATGGCAGGGAATGTCTAGGTAGGAGAAGCTGGAAGGGAAAGATAAATAGTTATTGAGTCCCACTTCACACCAGCTCACCCACCATCATTTCCTTCCTGGGTCACTGTTATTAACAGCAGCCACTCACTCATTCTGAGACAACATGGCCCAAATTCAACCCATCCTTTAAATCACATCACAGTAATGTCTCCAAAGCTCCAATCTCATCACTGAATCCTCACTTAAAAATCCTTCGGACGCCCTACTTTGTGAGATAAGGTTCAAATTCTTATTATTATTTACAATGGCCTCTGTTTGCCTCTCCAGCCTCATTTCATATGACCCTCTGGTTGGATTGGGAGCCATGTGCAGTTCCTTGTACAAAACGTGCCCTTGGGAAACTCTGTGCCTATGCACAATCTAATCATTCTACCTGCATCCTTCCCCAACTCACTGCCCACTTTACCAGAGTGGTTCTTTCAGATCTCAGCTTGGAGCTGTCTGTGTTAAGTGTACCTCCCATGTGTCCCACTTATATTGTATCATTCACTCATCTCCTGTTGACACCCCATCATATGCCATAGTCTATACAGTTAAGTGTATCTCTTACCAACTTAGAAACTCCTTTAAAGTGGTATGAGTGACTACTGTCTATCTTTACAATCCTAGATTATGGTAGCATAGTGCTTATCAGAGACAGCTTGTTCAACAAATACTTATTAATGAATAAATGATTGAATGGTATCAGCATTCTACATGATAGGAACACATGAAACAATCAAAGATCAATACAAAATGATATGTAATGAATTTCTGAATTAAATAATGTTAGCTTCAAACTTGTATTCTATGAGAAATATGTGCAATAGGAAAAAGAAGTCTTTGCAGTTGTGATAAAGTTAAGAATTCTGAGGTTGGAAGGTTATAATGGATTATTGAGGACGGTCCTAAACGCAATTACAGGAATCCTCATTAAAGGAAGGCAGGGGGAGAGTATTCCCATACAAAGGAGAAGGCAGTATAAAGACAGAGCAGGGAGGGATTTGAGGATGCTGGCCTTGAAGGTTAGAGTGATATGACCACACACCAAGGAAAGCCAACAGCCACCAGAAGGTGGAAGAAGCGAAGAACAAATTCCCTCATAGGCCTCGAGAGGGTGGATGGCCCTTTGAACATCTTGGTTTGGGCCCTGTGATATGGATTGAAGACTCTGGCCTCTAGAACTACGAGAGAATAAATTTTAGATCACCAAGTTGGCAGTAATGTGTTACAACTGCCACAGGAAACTAATACAGTCAAGAAAAAGAAGCAATGTTTCCTTAGTTACTAGGAAAAAAATCAGGCAAGTGGTAAAATTTGAACTTGATCTTGAGGTAACTGGTAGATTTTGTTAGCTTACATGTTAAAGGTTCATTCCAGGCAGAAATAGATAGCATTTACATTAGAAAATTTTTTTAATTTTGAAGGAAAATAATAAAGGTAAAAATGACAACAATGCTAGCTGCTATAAGAAGTAAACCCTACATTGCCATATCTTAAAATTATAAAAATTTATTTTTTTCTCACAGTAAAGTCAGTGCAGGTGTCAGTGCAGCAGATGGTGGGTGCTTTATCTAGTCATTGATGGGCTCATGCTGATGGCAACTCTGCCTTTTCCAACAGATAGCTTTGAGGATTGCCCTGCATATTAACTCCTGCATATTAACTTTCTAATGGTGCACAAAGATAAAGCCAGGGTTGGGGGAGGGGGGATGCCAGGATGGCTCAGTGAGTTGCACACTAGCTTTCCAGCCCCAGGGTCTGAGGATCGAGTCTTGGTCCCAACCCCAGTCCATTTAGACTCATATGTTGAACTGGGGTGTGCTTCCAATGTGGGGAGCCCCAGTTCAGTTCCAGCCGGGGCAAACTTCCCATGTGGGAGGTCCCCGGATCAGGCCCCAGCTCATAGGGTTTTGCCCCTGGCCCAGTTCCCTCCCTCTGTAACCCCATGACCACCTGTGTGGAATGAAACTATGTTGAAAACTAATGACACACAGCTATGGAGACAGATCTGGGCCCTCCTCCTTCTCTCTCTCTCTCTCTGTCTTTCTCTGTCTCTTTCTCTCTCTCTGTCTCTCTCTCTGTGTCAAAAACAACAAAATAAATTTTTAAATAAAAAGAAAGAAAGAAAGTTACACATGGAAAATCTTCATGAGTCAAACCTGAAAATTTTTGTGAATATGTATCTCATGGCATACTCTTATGAATTGAATGTTTGTGCCCCTCCCATCAATCTACATGTTGAAATGTAATCCCCATTGTGATGCTATTTCAAGGTGGAGCTTTTGGGAGATAACTAGGCCATGAGGGTAGAGCCCTCATAATGGGATTAGTGACCTTATAAGAACATGTCTGTGAGCTAGCTTCCTTTTCTTCTACCATGTAAGGATATGACAATAATTCAGCAATCTGCATCCTGTAAAGGAGTCCTCTCCAGAACCCCAACATGCTGGTACCCCAATCTTGGACATCCAGCTTCCAGAACTGTGAGAAATAACTATTTGTTGTTTATAAGCCAAGCAGTCTTTGGTACTTCGTTATAGCAACCCAAGCTAAGACGGCTACATTTCCGTCACATGGCCACACCTAACTTCAAAGGAACCTGTGGCATGTAGGCCATCTCTGAGCCCCCTCCACCCCACAAAAAAAAAGAGGATACCAATTGATGAACACACATAGTCATTCTTTGGTTTCTCAAATGTTTACTTTGATTTCCTTCCCACACAAGGATATATTTGCTTTGTAAAAAAGGTAAGTCAAACACCATCCAATCACTACATCCAGCTCAATTCCAGGACTTCTCCATTCATAGCCCAATGACCCATTTCTAAAAACACAAATTATCTGTAAACTTCTATAACACACATGACACAATGGCACTGCAGAAATGAAAGAAACCTCCTATCATAAAAGGGGATGCTGGGAGATACACACACATAGTAATTGAGATTCTGCTAAGAAGGTTTATTAACACCCACCTGTCCCAAGTACCTGGTAGGGGAGTTCCTTGATAAATCCTGATTCTGCTCTCTGAGAGCAACCCTCTTGTCCACATTTCCCATGTCCCCAGATCTGCCCTTGAGGAATCTTTTTCTTGTCCATTAATCTCCATGGCCATATCCAAGGTGCCCAGAGTAAAGCTTCCTTGTGGGTATATAACTTTCATAGACTGATTCTAGCTGGTGCAACTTGAAGGTTTCTGAGGGTTGTGTTGTTTTGTGTTATTTTTCCCCAACACATATTTACCAACTCACACTCTGTATGAGGCCCTGTGCTAGGCATTGAGTACAGTGGTTTAACAATGCAGGCAAAAAAGTTCTTTTCATGTGTCGTACAGTTTATTGAAAAAGTTTCCTCTTTTCATGTATCTTATAATCTAGTGATGCAGACAGATTGAAGGTCGTTTTAAAGTTCAAACAATCCAAACTTTTTCAATTCTGGCTCACAGTTTCTTTGGCAATGTAGTTCCTCCAAAAATTTTGTATGCTTGCATCATTACAAAGTTCTTATCCTAAACATAGACCTGAAGCTTGTTTTTGTTAATTTGTGTCCTAGGCCCCATGTCTTTCTGTTTAGCTAAAGGAAGCTACTTTGAGGTCATGAGAAACCATAGGCTCAGGTGGGAAAAAGGGAAGGCCACTTATCTGATCTTGATCACTGACTGCATCACTTTGTTCAATTGTAAAGTGTTCTGGAACTTTCTCCATCAAAGCCTTTACAATTTTATTTATTACTACGTTAGGGTCCAGTGATTTTTTACCTAAGCCTATTGTGATCTGGTAATACTTTGCTAAAATCCATTTGCAGTTGCCAATAAACATGCTATTTTGGCATTTCCATCTACTTTCCCTAGACCAGTGTTTCTCATATTTTTTCCCCTGACCAGCAGCATCAGCATTGCCTGGGAAGCCATTAGCTTTCCAAATCCTGACCTACAGAATCAAATACTTTGGATATGATGCCCAGAAATCTGTTTTCACATTCTCTCCAAGAAAGGCTGATGCACATGAAGCTGAGAACCATTGCTCTACAGCTACAGGGATGGGCCTTCCATGCTATAACAAGTAAAAACATACGTGGTTGGAATAGGGGTTCATGCTGGTAGTAGGAAAATGCAAAATCATACTCATACAGAGGAGGGGCAATCAACCAGTATGTTAAGGTGATTACTTTCAGATATTGAGAAAGTCATCAGGTTTTTTTCTTTCCAAATTTTCTTGGTTAAGATAGAATTACAGGCTCTTTGAAGATACCCCAAGTCTTCCATAGTCATTGTGCATGCAGTTGGCAGTAATAATTTCACGTTGAAAGATGTCATTGCAGAGTGCTTCTGTTTCCTTTGGGATCAGTTTATTTCCCATTCTGTGTGGTCCCAGGAGTACTGCTAATCATGAAATGTCATGCCTTTGATTATAAGGGAAGGTCCATGACTCAGGCCCAGCTCAATCTGGTAGTCTATCCCTGTGACATTAGCAATTATTACGTGATTCAAGCACAGTCACTTAGAATCTACTCAGAGCCATTAACTGACAGTTGGCACCCAAGGCCATGCTTGTCTGCTCACCCATTCACAAGACTGAGCCCAAAGCTAGTCTGGTCATTATAGTATCCCGTATTAATTAGGGCAAGAAACACTGGCTGTTGTAACATACAAATCCCATAATGTCGGTGCCTTAACACAGACAGAACTTATTTTTTGCTCATGCAAGAGCCAAGGTGGATGCTTGTGGACAGCAGGCAGCCTTCCATACAGTCTTTCAGGGACCTAGCCTCCTTCCATCTTCTGTGTTCATCAGCCTCAAGAATCTACAGCTTGCTCCCTTGCATCTGTTCAATATATAGGGGAAGAGGTAGTATGTGAATGATCCTGTGTGGGAAGTGTTCATAAGGAAGACCTAGAAATGACACACATCACTTTCTTCTATGTTTCATTATCCATAATGTGGTCACATGGTTATACTTATTAATAACTGCAAGCAAAGCTGGAGAAGGTCTGGCTATGTGCCAGGAAAAAGATATTTGTCAACCCAAAGCAGTCTGTGTTATGTACCCCACTTATAATAATTGGTCCAAGTGGTGTAGAGTCTAAGGTGACCAGACGTCCCGCTTTTGGCGGGACAGTCCCAATTTTTAACAATTTGTCCCGCGTCCCGCGGTATTTTAAAACAGTCCCGATTTTTGGAAAGAATGCACGACAAGCTAGGGAACAGCGGGAGATAGACCAAATTTTTACTCAAGAACCCCCTCCCCCCAGGTCAATGCTGTCCCGCTTTACCAATGTTAAAATCTGGTTACCTGTAGACACATGGCCCAAGGCAGCCTATCATAGTTCTTCCTTGGGATTTATATATACTGAAATTGACTACAAAAAGTCCTATCTTAAGTCTAAGGTTATCAGCTAGGATAAGCCTGAAGTCTGTCCAATACTGTTACCTTTCACCCAATTCACAATGTAAGAAAAAGAGCCCAACACACAGAATTTGTGCCTAAGTACTAAACCTTGACCACTTTGTTTTGATTCCGGTATCAGTCACACTATAGGTTCAAACTCATCCTTTCTAGTGACCTGAGCCAATAAGATCTTTCTTCTCTCATGCAAGTTTGAATTGAGTCTTGATATATACAGTCTTGATAAAATGCTTGATTTCTTTCCTGATATAACTTATGATCAAATCCTAGAAAATAAATAATAGCTGAGAAATTCCCAAACCTGGGAAGAGACTTGGACATGCAAGCTCAAAAAGCTAAAAATCATATGATCATCTCAATAGATGTAGAAAAAGCATTTGACAGTATTCAACAGTGCTTTATGATAAAAACCTACAATAAATTGAGCATAGAAGAAACACACCTCAACATATTAAAGGCTATACAAAAAAACAAACAAACAAAAAAACCCCACAGCTGGCTTTATACTCAGTAGTGAAAGGCTAAAATCTTTTTCTCTAATATCAGAAACAAGACAGATGTCTACTCTCATCACTATTCAGTATAGAACTGGAAATCCTAACTACAGCAATCAAGCGAGATAAACAATTAAAAGGCATTCAAATTTGATAGAAGATGTATAATTATCATTATTCGCAGATGATATGATTTTATATACAAAAAAGCCTAAAGACTCAACCAAAAAATGATCAAAACTAATCAACAAATTCAGTAAACTTGTAGGCCATAAAATCAATATATAGAAATCAGTTACACTTCTATACATACACTAACAACAAAACATCTGAAAGAGAAATAAAGAGAACTATCCCATTTATAAAAGCATCAAAAGTAATAATATTTATGAATAAATTTAACCAAGAAATTTATAGATTTGTTTTATGAAAACTACAAGACTTTAATGAAAGAAATTAAATAAGGGGAAGCCAGGATGGCTCAGTGGGTTAAGCGCTCACTTTGCAGCACCGGGACCAAGGATCGAATTCTCCTCTTGTGTACGCCGGCCCATGTGGACCCATATGCTGAAATGAGGAGTTCCCCCAGTTCAGTTCTCTCTCTGTCTCTGTATGTATATATCTTTCTCTCTGTAAAAATCAATAAAAAAAGAAAAAAAATTAAATAAGATGCAAACAAATGGAAAGATAGTCTGTGTTCATGAATTGAAAGAATTAAAAATATTATTCAAATGTCTATACCACATGAAAGCTCTCCACAGGTTCAATGTTATTCCTATCAAAATTCCAATGGAATTTTTCACAGAAATATAACAAGCAATTATAAAATTTGTATTAAACTGTGAAAAAAACCTGAGTAATCAAATTATTATATTTTTCCATCTATAAGATGACACTTTTGTCTAAAACTGTTAGATCAAAAATTGGGGTTGCCTTATGCATGGGAGAAACCTGCATATTGATTTATTATTGTTGTGTTAGAATAGTAGGAGTTGTATTATACATGGAGGAGTCTTATACACAGAAAAATACAGTAATATTGAGGAAGAAGAACAAAGCACTGCTGTCTTCTTGCCTGCAGGTCTCCATATTGCCTGTTGCCAGATTCCCCTCTTGTGTGCCAGGAGCCTACTGGCTTTGTCTTGCTGGGCTTGTCCCATACTGCCTCTTAGAAGGGCTGGACCACTGACTTCCAAGGGCCACTGAACCTTTCCACACCATATTTCACCTTCCACTTTGCCTTACATCATCCAGGAGCATCCATGAGGTGCTGCCTGGTCCTCACAGGCCTTGCTGAACTTCACTGCTCAGGATCTGACACATATGTAGGCTGGAGAATGCCTACAGTCTCCTTGAGTGACTTCTCTGCTTAACTTTCTGATTCCTGAAATTATACCTTTATAGATGTGGTCCTGTGGTTCACATTAAAATATAAATTCCCCATAGGAGAGCTCCTATTAAGCGTTGCAGGGAATTGCTAATTTACATCTTAATGTGAATGAGGTTATTAGATTTTTTTCCCCCTTAAAGAAACAATTGATGGCTGTTGGGGAAAAGCAGAGAAAGGATGAACACCAGATAGAGATGTAAGAGGGTCAGAAATATGGCTGTGGAGACAGGATAGGAAGGTCAATTCTGGTCTGTAGTTGTGTCTGTGCATTTCATGTGAATTATGGTTCAGGTACTTTTAAAAACTTTGATGGTTAAGTTTTCTTTTCTTTTTTTTTTTTAGTGTTGTTAAATGGATTTTTTTTTCTTTTTATTCTTTTTTTTTAATATTATTATATTTTATTGTTAAATTTAATGGGGTGACATTGGTTGGTAACAATCATGGTTAAGTTTTCTTGTTTTGCTTTTCTTTGCTTCACATTTAACTCTTACTGGGTTGTTTCTATGATGAAGTAATTTAAAGTAGTTTGAAAACAGAAGGATTAAAGGTAAATATAGATTCATTCTTTTGAAGAACATTAGTCGGTATATGGAAGACCCCAAGCATACAGGATATTGCGTACAAATAAATCACAAAACTATCTGGCTATTGTGTTGGCTTTATCTAAAACACCTCAAGAGAGAGGGTTTCTGCAAGGAGGCTGGTCACTCTGCTATGATGTTAGTGTCTTATTTGGTCTTTCCATTTTAGAGGTTGGTCCTATGTGTGCATTTTCAGACTCATTTTTGCTGGTGCATGTCAATTAGCCTTAAGGAACTGACTCGTAGCTCTCAAACCCACAAGAGTCTGATGAGAAGTAGACCTTTCTAGTGTGCCTATTTTATACACTGTCAGCACACTTGCTTCCTAGAAACAGGATCACTGGGAAGCCTAATCAGTAGCAAGATGGTAGCCTGGTGGAAATGAGTATTGAAGGAAGGCTTGTCTTCACAGCTACCACTGAGTACCTATAGGTGCCAAGAACCAAGCTGAGCACTTTATTTCTCATTTAATCCTCAAAGCAATCCACAAATGAGTTGCTTTTATTACCCCACTGTTACAAATGAGTAAGTGAGGCTCCAAGAATTCAAGTATTGGGGATGCGGGGATGTTTCAGCGGATTAAGCACTCACCTTGCAGTCCCGGGAGTCTGAGAATTGAATCCCAGCCCCGGCCCGTGTGGACCCATATGCTGAACTGGGGTTTGCCCCTATTTTGGTTCTCGCCGGGGTAAGCTTCCCATGTGGGAGGCCCCTGGTTTGGCTTCTGCCCCAGACATGCTTCTCATGCAGGAAGCCCCTGGCCAGTTCCTGCCCTGTGCAGCCCTGCAACCACCTATGGAATGAAACTATATAGAAAACTGATGACGTGCAACTATGGAGACTGCTATGGGCCCTACCCCTTCTTTCTCTGTCTCTCTGTCATCTGTGTGTGTGTGTGTGTGTGTGTGTGTGTGTGTAAAAAAAAACAATAAAAAGAAAAACAAAGAAAGAAAGAAAGGAAGGAAGGAGGAAGGAAGGAAGAGAAAGAAAGAAAGAAAGAATTTAAGTCTTTATCCAGCTCTTCAGTCCAGAAAGAGCCTGAACTGGATTCAAACCCAGGAAAGTAAGTCTAAAAAATCAAACTATTATAAGTGGTATCCCACTACATGAAGATGTGGAGGTGGATCTGGACATAGAAGGGTGGACATGATGTGATGGGCAAAAGGCAGGGAGGAAACCCTAGAACCATGTTCAGGAGGAATATAAAACCAAAGGGTCATTAATTATGCATCTCAGAGCTAGGTAGGTTAAGAAACACATTTGATTGGCATTGATGTCAAAAGAACCAAATGACTCATTTTATTTATACTTGTCTACATGTGTTGTGTTCTGCTATGACAAGAGAATTATTTGGGAGAACTAGAAAAATAAATAATAAAAATGATAATGATATTAGCCAAAAACTAAATGAAGTAAAGAAATGCTCACCCAATACCATGTGCTGCCCCACTGCATGTATGTGAAACAAATTGGGAAAGAAGGGACAATTGAAAGTTCTCTGGAAATGAATCTCTACTCTCAAATGTTAGTATTGAGACTTTTGTTATTTGTATTTAGTTTGAAATATTAAAATAAACTTTATAAAAGTTTTATAGAAATATTTAAAACTTTATACATTATAAATACATAGTTTTAATCTGATTGACCCTTAAGAATAGTAAAATCAAGGTTTGAATTATGATGGTATTTTGTTATGTCTAAGGATATCTTAGATATTTGAGGAAGAGAGACTTTGCAGGAAAAAAAACCCAACTACATACTATGTTCTGTGTCTATCACATGAACTAAAGCATCCAAATGCAATACATACTAAATATAATTATCATTTAAAGTCTTTGCATTTGTATCTATTCTATTTACTGAAGCAACATGAAAATTCTATATTAATTGGGAAACCGAATTCATAGACTTGTTCAAGCAGGACAGTATGTCCAAGAAGAACTTAGTTGGATATGTTAAGCTAAGTGAATTATGAGAAATTCAGCAATAAACTCTTAAAGAATTGACTGAAAAATGGAAAAATCAAGAGGTGACTGTTTAATATATCTTAAGACATGAAATAATTTCACTGACAAGCAATGAAAGTTTCATAAACACATTTACGAGTATGCCTCAGTGCTTTAAGATCATTCTTCTGCTATAATAAAACTTACTATTTTTTCCTAACCTAATTTCAGGAATAATTTTTAGAAGTCAAAGTATATCATCTAAATATACATGCATAAAAATGTATGCTGAGTGCATACGTTTTATCTACCGTAGAAGTATTCTTGGCATCTACCACTCTGTTCTCATCCTAGTATTTTCAATGAACAATTCTGTTTTAAACACAATAAGGCTCTAGAATAGTGTGATTTAAAAGTATCTTCTGAGATAATGAAATGTTCTATATCCATGCTGTCTAATATAGTAACCACCATCAGAACATGGTTACTGAGTGCTTAAAATGTGGCTAGTACATCTAAAACATTATATTTTAAATTTTACTTACTTTTAGTAAATGTAATATAAAGAGTTATATGCGAATAGTAATGACTATATTGGACAATATAGCTCTAGAACATAGTATAAAAATATGTATGGTGACAGATGGTTAGACATTGTGGTGATCATTTCATAGGTATACAAATGTTGAAGCACTCTGTTGTACACCTGAAACTAATATAGGGCTGTATGTCAACTATAATTTTTTAAAAATTAAAAAGAGTCCATAAATAAATAAATAATAAAAATATACCTGCTTAGAGAAAGCCAAAAGTAGGGAGAATTTCATAAGAAGATCTATGTTATAAAACGTCCATGAATGTTAGATATTAGTGTTTCTATTTTTCACATGGGACACTGGTTTTCATAAAAACTAAGTGTTCTTCCTAAGGTTTTACAGCTCGGAAGTGAATCCAGATCAGACACATAAAAAAATCAACTTTTTCAAAGAACCTGCACTATTCTAAATGTATAAGACAGTGTTTCTACTGATGGGCACTCATTTTTCAGAATTCGTTATTCATCAAAATGAATATTTTAGTATATAAGTCATTCTCCTCACAGCTAATTATATATTTAAAGAGACAACTACAAATGAGCTTATAGTGATAAATAATGTAAATATTGCCAATTGTTGTCAGGAATATTTACATTCCCATCAACCAAGTCAAAGAGTATCTGTTTTTTCTATATTAAATATGGCCATTTAAGAATAGTATATTTTTGTCAAATGAATGAGTGGAAGATATCATCTTGTTTTGAATTTTTATATTTACTTAATTATCATAGGTGAGGACAAACATTTTTCTCTTGTTTATTTCTTCCTGTCCTTTTTCTTTTCTGAGACCATAACATCTTTTCTTCCCCTGAGACTTTTTAGGTTGTAGATCCTCCGAGGTTACAAACTATTGAAAAAAACTTTTCATGAGAAACCAGCCCTTTACTGAAGCTTTTTCCCTTTTGAATTCAGAGACATAACTTTTTTTTTTTAAAGGGATTGCTCTGAATATTTACATGGGCAGCTGCCCAAATATTTAGGGATTATGTTCAATATGTCTGTTCCTAGGCATCTAAATACTAGTAGGTTCTTAAGAAGTGTGTGGATATACAAAAATGAAAACTAAATAACAATAATATAAATCAGTAGTGATCAGTGATTCCGCTACATAATGATTATGGGTGAACTATCCTGGCACTTTAAAATACTTAGATTCTTAACTCCTTACAAGATTGAATAGGGGCTGAAGAAGTTATTAGATGCTACCACTTGAAAAGATGCTATTGCTTGAAGATGAATAAGAGAAGATAAAAGAGCTCCAAAGCATAAATAAATGTAATTTGACAGTAAAAAATTTTCACATTTTATAAAACTTCAGGAATTATATCACTGAGTAAAGTGAGTTACACCTATAGATTGAAATTCAGTGATGATGACAGGGGTGAATTTCATACTGAGGTTAATAACTAGCTTTTGAATTGCAAGTGATAATTACCTATAAAATAAAAAGCATCAAGAAACTGGGAAAATCATCCTTTTTCTGTTTGCTTCTCAATCAACACAACATGAAGTAATATGTTGGGTCACATTAGTCATCACCTTGCTCAAATCAAACAAAGGGATGTAGTTTATTTCATAATAATTAAAAAAGCTGATGATTTGGCAATACTTCATCTGATTTTTTCACAAATAAATTTTACAATATTTGTTGGTTCACAAAATAAGGACATCTTCTAGATTCCATTCTACTTCTTCAGCATCATTGCATTTCTTAAACATTAAGCAATATGTGCACATGTTCATTTTTATGAAGTTTTCCCTCCAAGTTTCTAGAAAATATATACATGCATTAATTACTGAACAGTCTCAAAAAGCAGGAATGCAAACATGAAATGATTTCTGTTTATGCCATGTGCAACTTCAAACATTCCCAGCTAATTTGCACCCTTTACTCCTTATGGCAGCCTGGAAAGATGCTGAAATTTATTGGCCACTTTCTGATTAGTCAGAATAGGCTTGGCTAAGTTAACTTTAAAATCCTAGTAGTTGAGTGCACTAAAGGTGTATCTTTCACTCAGACAGTCTTCTGTGGATCTGGTAGGCTCTCCAGGGCTGCAGAGTCCAGTGGTGATGCAGGGAACTATCTGCTTTCACATTCTGACTCCATCGTCTCAACACATGGCTTCCAACAGGAAGAAGAGACTTGTGCAACTGTGAGAGTGCATGCTTTATTCTTCTCATCTGAAGCTGGGTCCGTGGGTTCTGCCTTCATTAACATTTTTGATATTTTATTTACCCTGGGTTTCTTTGCATTTGTTTCTATTTTGTTGAATATTTCATTAAAACACTAGTGATCCCAACTACTGAGTTTTTTGGCAGCCCTTTAGATTTGGTGCCTGAAGCAAGTGCCCCAGGTCTCTCACCCTCATCCCAGGCCTGCCTTGCATGGAAAATGTTCCTTGATCAGCAACCTGTGCAAAGAATCTGTGGCTGTGGGCTCTGATCTCTGGAACTTCTTTTTATTTCATAATTCTTTTCAGCCACACTTGAGATTGCATTTGGGAAAAGACTGTCCTACAGGGCTCCAAGTTTACTTCATATCTTTAACAGTCCAAGACATGTTTTCTTGACAATACTTTGCTCTCAGAAACCTAGCAGGCTCATGATCTATTTGCCTGCAAGCAGTTCCATGTGACCAATTAAGGTCTTTCTTGGCTATGATCTTAAGTCTGTTTCACTTAACTACCATCAGTGCCATGCATTTTCTTCAGCTTCACAGGGTCTGTATTGAAGGCACCGGGTTTCAACACAAAGGTTACCCATTTACTTTTATCTTTCCTTTTGAGTCATTTTATCCAGTCAAAAACTTTTACTGGGTGCCATACCCTTTGTCTTCTATTTGCCTCATGGTCATTGAATGTGGTCATTGTGGTCATTGAATCAATTTGATGTTTATACTGATATTTTGTTGCTTACTAAAATATTTGTCTTTTTTTAATTAATTAATTAATTGTTAAATTTATTGGGGTGACATTGATTGATATCAATTACACTGTTTCCAGGTGTACAATTCCACACTACATTGTCTATACATCTCAGCATGTGCTCACCATCCAGAATCAGCTCACTTTCCATCACCATATATTTGATTCCCCCTCCCTACTCCCCCCTCCACAACTCTCCCAACCCACCTCCCCCCTTACTCTCAGGTAACCACTAAACTATTGATTGTGTCCATGAGTGTTTTTCTTTTTTTAATATTCCATCTTTTTCTTGGGGTCAGGAAGCACATGGCTTTTAAAAATATTCAAGACCATGAATTTCTGGAATCTTTTCTTTTCTCTTATTTCCACTTGCAGGCTGGCAAATATTTTCTGAGCTTATCTCTTTCTTATAATCTTTGGCAAATTCAGTCAATAGCAATTGACGCCTACGGTTCTATTCTCCCATCTCTACCCCTGGAGCTCAAGTCCATGGCAAACAGGAATCAAGGTTACAGAAGGAATAAAGTTCTTAATCCTGGTCCTTAAGTTAGGGGAATTATTTCACATTATCTAGGTGCCCCAATCAAATCATGTGAATCCTTAAAAGTAAAAGAAGGAGGCAGAAGAGTGAGACAGAGAGATTCAACATGAGGACTACACCTGTTCTTATTTGGTTTGGTGATGAAGGAAAGGAGCCAGAAGTCAAGAAATATGACAACCTTTAGGAATTAGGAACAGCTCAATTCAAAACCAGAAAGAAAATGTAAACTTTAATCCTGCAACTGCAAGGAACTGCATGCTACCAACAGCCCAACTGAGCAAGGAAATGGATTCTCTCCTGGAGCCTCCAGAAAGAAATGCCACCTGCTATCACCTTAATTACAGCCTGGTAAGATTGATGTAGGACTTTTGACCTATAGAACTTTGATATAATAAATTTGTGTTGTTTTAGCCTAAATTTGAAGTCATTTGTTACAATAGTAATAGAAATCTAATATAGCCCTGAGCTATCTCTGACAACCATTGTAACAAATATGTTGCTCCTGCATACGTGCATCACTGTCTTTCCAAACTCTGATATATGTTTACCTGATTGTCTGTCACTTCACTGATAAGCCTCTACCAAATATATTACGTTCTTGTTATGGTAGTATCCCACCTCCAGTATCGATTTCTACAATAGTCAGAATAAGTTATCCTTTTATTACAAATTAACCAGGAATCCAAGACACTCCAATAAAGGTTTATTTCCTCCTGATGGAAAATGTGCTGCCAGCCCAGCGGAACTCCTGGGAATCACACTTCTAAAAGGTGACTCATAGATCCACTCACACCTTCCAGCTGTTGAATATGTACCTTTCAAGGGGCTACAGCAGAGGAAGGAAACACTGGGAGTCTCCAAGGAGGTTCACTTTCTCCCACCAGAAATACCACTTGTCATTTTTACTCATAATTCATTGGCCAAAATTAAAACCCCACTCTGTATAACTCCCTGAGGGATGAGAAATGCAGTTCTCATGTGTGCCCAGAGGAGAGAATGCAACATTAATGGTCATTAATGATATCTTCTTCTACTTCATTATTTACAAATAATTCAGACCGGCCCAGTTTAAAGCTAAATATTAAATTGGATTTATTATAAACCTAGTTTAAAGATGACCTTCTTAGTTCCTGATCAGGAAACTTAGAGGGAAAGAGGAAGCATGATCAGTTTTTTTACTTTTCCTCCCACACTAGCATTCAAAAGTAGAGGAAAGAAAGTAAGTAGTTCTATGGAAAGAACGCTTCCTTCCTCTCCTCTGAGGTTACACATCCTTCATTTTGTTGGGAAGGTGAGGAAGCAGGGGAAATGGAATATATACCTGGCTGTCTATTGGTGGTGGGATGTGCCCCAGGCAGGGTGTGCTACTGACGGCCTATACAGAGGTGGTCTCCACTAGGACGGTGGTGTGCTGTTTCTTGGGGTAATGTTTAGTAGCCTTCTGTCTCTGGGCCCCATGAAGATCCCTTGGAGAGCAGAAGCCAAGTCTTATTTTGTCTCTAACCACTTCATTCTGTTAGGTGGTGCGAGGCTTGAAATGACCATTGGTTTTCTTCCTCTCCTATGCTTCATGCGTCTGTGTGCAGAGGCACAGGTATTGCTGAGGCCTTTCGATGTGGACTCGAAGCGTCTCAGAGGATTGAGATATGGTGAAGCTGGCCTCTATCTTCTTACCTCTGTGCTACCCACAGTCCTTTCTCACCTGGCTCCCCCACCCCACCCTCGTTCTTGCCACTCACATCTATCTCTCTGTGAGAAGCAGGCATTACACTTAGTGTTCACAGCCTTCCAAACTCTGAAACTACATCTCAAGTTCCCTCAAATCCAACTGAGCTGTAACAGCACAAAGTGACCTGACAGATTTGTGACCCAGCTGCTGCCCAACCAGATGTCCAATAAGATGCCAATCTTCCCTTCTCTTCAGCAAATTCAAATTTTTAGAAGTGATTTTCCCAAAGTATCTTACCTTCTTTGGCTGGATTTGGGATAAGAACCTTTCTTCTGTCTCTCACAGATGGGAAGGGAAAAGCTATAGTCCTTACTAATTCCATGGCTAAAGCTGCCAATGATTTCTTCTTTTTTTCCTCCTCAATGTGTTCTATGTGTCAGGTACTGAGCTAAGCTCTTGTGATTGGCAATGTGGTACTTGGACATTTGTCCAAATGTTATGCTCGGTGTGTCTGTGAGGATGTTTCTAGATAAAATTAACACTTGAATCAATAGACTGAATAAAGCAGATTGCTTACCCTAAGATATGTGGGCCTCATTTAATCAGGTGAAGACTTGAATCCCACAAAAAGTTTGAGTAAGAGAGAACTTCAAAATGCCTGATTGTGTGAGTTGGGACATTGGTCTTTCCCACCCTTCAGACTTAGACTAACATATCAGCTTGGATCTCAAGACCTGTCTCAGGCCTTTGAAATCAGACTGGAACTGTACCTTGGCTCATCTGGGTCTTGACTGCAAATCTTGGGACATCTTAATCTCTATAATCATATTTATCAAATCCTTATAATAAATTTCTTACACACACACACACATGTATATCTACATATACATACATACACATACAAGGGCTGTCTGGAAGAAAATCCAGCCATAAATGCCTTCGTTTTTCATATTGCATGGCTGAATACTTTTTAGGTAGCCTTCGTATATGCAGTGGTACCTTAGTGCTCATTGTCAATTGATTCCAGGAGGTAAAATGAGTACCAAAAATGACAAGTACCAAACAAACTTTTCTCACAAAAAATAATGCTCTGGTACTTCAGTACTTGCTGTTAATTGGTTCCAGGAAGCATGATGAATGTAAAACAAACACATGACAAGTATCAGGACAAATTTTTTGTGTCAAAATGTGTTGAGTACCAAATTCAACAAGTGTCAAAGCTGTCTCATACCAAGCTATGACTATATATAAATATAAATAATATAAATATTAATAAATATAAGTGATAGAGATAGAGAGAGAGGTGATAGAGAGGGATAGGGATAAAGAGAGAGAGAGAGAGAGAGAGAGAGAGAGAGAGAGAGAGAGAGATCCTATTTGTTCCGTTTCTCTGGAGAATCTTGACTAATATACTACTTTATCTCATTTAATGTTTAAATTAGCCTGATGAGTAAGGTAATTTTTTTATTTCCCTTTTATAGATGAGTAAACTGAAGTTCAGGCCACCCAACTAGAAAGAGGCCCTGTCTTTAGAACCATCCAGCCAGGAGGAGCCTTTTAGCTAATGAAGGAAGGAAGACCTGGAAGAATGTGAAAGGGCAGGCAGGTGGGGAGAAAGCACTCCCCTGAGAGATGCTCAACAGAATGGGGTGGGGGTAAACCCTCTGTGGCCAAGAGTTCTAGGAGACTGCCTTGCCTGAGACCCCCATGGAGCTCACAATGTGGCCTGTTGAAGGGAATGCTTGTGTAACTGGAAGAAAACACTGATCCGTAGTAGTTCACAAGAAGAAAACACAAGGCAAATTATGTTATATGTAAATACAGTTTCTCTTGAGGGTAAAATTCTATTGAGACACACTCAGAGGTACAGCTCCGACAGAGCTCAACATCAGCTGGGGTATCTCATAAAGAACCAGTATTTTTTTCTGATATCAACAAATGTGTGGGAAGACTAGTGTGAGAAAAGTCACCTTGATGGTCATTGCCTAAATTCACCAAAATGACACCTGGAAAACTCCATGACTGCACTAGTGAGTCCCTCATCTATACCTAAATTTAATTCTACTTAATTCATTTCTGCTTCATTTATTCTGTGTTTAAAACATTTTTTTGTTTGAGAGAAAGTATGTGAGAGAGGGAAGGGGGTAGGTGCCCACAGCAGTCTCCATAGTTGTACATTATTAGTTATGACATAGTTTCACTCCATAAAGGTGGGTATGGGGCCTCCAGCATGGGAGGTGAGAACCTTCGCTGCTATGCCATCCCTGTGGTTACCAGCTGCACTGCAGTTCAGCATATGGGTCTGTACGTCCCAGGGCCAGAAATTGAACCCCAGACTCGTTGGAGGCAAGCATTCAATCTCTGAGCTATACCAGCACCCTGCTTCTATTTATTCTTCTTTTTCTAAATTGAGCCCAAAGCCTGACTCAACCCAGCCTTAATGCTCCTAATCAGTTGGGCCTGGTTTCCTGAAAAAGGGTTCTCTGCCCTCATGGAAATGGCATTAAGGTAGGCAAAAGAAAAGTATGCCCGAATCCATTCAAGCCATTAAGCAGATGAAACTAGAGCCCTGTTTCCTTGGGGGCAAAATCAGTGTGGTATTAAAAATAGTAAGAAACAGTGAGTAATGGATGCTATCTACCTCAAGCTTCCCATCTGCATTTTTGGGCTGAGAGCAATAGGGTCACTTTAACAAACAACACAGAAGCTACTGCGATTTCCAATAATAAACAAAACTAATACCTTTCCTACACAATGTAAGCAGTTTCAAAGAAATAATTAGCCTTGGAATTTTCAGTAATCTACATAGTGATTCCCAGAACTATTCTTCATTTTCTTTTTTTAAAATAACAAATATTTATTTCTTAAAGGTATCAGAGAGTGAAACCAAGTTGTGTACAGTGGTGTATCACTTTAAGTTGTAAGATTTTACAACTAGAATCTAGATGTTTTCACTTGCAACCGGTAATTTCTGAATGTCACCTGTTAATTTAATATTTTTTTGTAGTCTCTCTGTATCAAAAGTTTCTCATATTTTATTTCATTTCTCACAATAAATTCAGATATCAGAAGTCAAGTTTATAAATACCTCTTTTTGTCATCACAAATTTGAATTAATTTCACATTTATTCTCAAGGTTTAGTGTTTATATCTGCCTTTCTATCTGATATATTTAAATTTATATTTCATATTTATATTTAAACTATATTATACTATTTTATATTTCTACTTCATTTTATAATTATATATATGGTATATATATTTTTTTGTGTGTGTGTGTTGAAATTTTTTTTTCTTAATTTTATTGTTAAATTTATTGGGGTGACATTGATTGGTAACAATTAGACAGTTTCTGGATGTACAAGTCCACATCATATCACATATGCATCGCATTATATGCTCACCACCAGAATCAGCTCTCCTTCCATCACCATATATCCGGTGTCCACTCCCGCCTTCCCCC